>VWZV01009265.1:0-12611 GCA_013397155.1 Irena cyanogastra | reverse complement strand
ATACACTGGAGATGCCTTTGAATATTAAACAAAATCAAAACTTTGAAAATTCGGTTTTTCTCTTCAAATTCTGGAAAACAAAAACAGTGTTTAGCATGTCTAGAACTGAGTACTTCTTTGTGTAGATTGTCTTCCTCTTCATGTTGGGAGAGAGAAATGACAGAGAGGAAGAGAATAATCTGTCATTCAGCCTGAGTTACCAGGTTTAGCTGGACATCCTCACCCCACAGCCTGCTCTGAAACCTCTTTCCTTTGATTTTCAGGTCTCTTTTGTATTACAGGGCTCTCTTTGATTTCCACAGAAGATCTTACTTTGACTATTCATGTACGTAGGATGCTTTCCAAAACGTGNTTTCCAAAACGTGGCACATTAGAGGTTATCTGTAACACCAATTGACAGTTTCTTTCCTCTGAATGAAATAATGTGCCCAGTGAAGTTCTAAATGAGGAGATGTGTCACTTTTCCAAACAAATAGTCACTATCAACAATGCTCAAGGTGTATTAGCATGTTTAATGCTCTCACCTAACTTGCACTTTGCAAAGTTATCCTGCAGCAGAGCACTAAATGGCAGGTGGAGATTCTGCATCTGTGAATATAAATGATTAAATATGTTTATAATCACAATNTTCAGGGATAAAAATCAAAGAGTTTTAAAATTCCCCAGAAAAAATTGGATATGGTTTTAATCAGCTACCATGTGAAGTTCTGTACTTCTGCTGAGTAGATATTTTTTGAAAGATGCAGATTAAGCATTGTTAAAACAACTTCTCATTTATGGTGTTACATCTCTCAGCGAATGCATCTGCTCTCCAGTCCCTCTGTGCACACACAGCCAGAAAGAAAAATAAAAATAAAAGATTTGAAAGCAGAGATAGAAGGTATTTGATCAGAGAAAGAAGCTGTAAGGGAATATAAGAGAAAGCGAAGGTAGGCTTGGTACATCCTGACTTTCAATTATCTGCTTAGAAGGACCAGAAACNTAGAATGAAACGAGAAGTCACAAACAACAGTCATAATACAAGAGGGTTATTTTCTTAGTTCTTGACTGCCAGACATGAACACTTCACAGGAGTTTCTTTTTCACGTTAAACCCCAATAATTTTGAAAAACAAGTTCCACTTTTTTCTCACTTGTCTCTCTGCTTCCTTCATTTGAGGTTCACTTCTGCTACATTAAAGATTCTTAAGCAAGGCTAGCAGGTTTTTTTACTTTAGCTGTTACTTCAGAAAAAATATTGGTACAGTATTTTCAAACTGTCATCAAAAATCTGGCTTGTCTCAGTTCTTCCTGAGCATTTAATAGACCACGTGTGATCATCTTCTTTTGGTATTCCTAACAATCTGTCTGCAGTCTGCACATTTGAAGCAGCTGTTTTCAACTTCTTTCTCTTTTAGAATATATTTTTGTATTACTGGCAGAAGGAAAAATGATAAAATTTGGCTCAGGCCTACATGACAACAGCCCCTCATGAGTGCATTCTCTTCTGGTACTTTACAGTATAAATTGTTCTCACAAGACCTTAGGCAGGCAGATTTGCTTATGCTTACTTGATCTGCCTAATATCAGTTTGTCAGACTAATGCAAGGTGTTTTACATCTGCTGCTATGTTGCTGATAACCACAATTTGCTGAAATAATAACATCTGATCCAGAGATCGTGGAGTCCTGGGAGGGTGGGTAACCAAAAAAAGGAGCCACTTTTAAAAATGATCCTGCAAAGGTTTGTAATGTTGTGGAAAGCCAATGGAAAATTTAATCACTTAATCAATGTGAGCTCCCACATTTAAAGGCAAAGATACACTGTGGAACAACACTGAAGAATGTAGAGATCATAAATATAATGAGCAACACTGTAGGAGTTCACCCTGACTGTCTTTTGGTACTAAAGGATGAGGCTGCTCTTATTAAGCTACACAGGAAGAACAAAAGGTGTTGAGAGAGGGTTTCAGAGTGCTTATAACACCTTAACATCGTGCCCACATGCCTGAGACTCTAGTCTATTATCCCAAGTTCTCCAACACTAATCAGCTAGAATACTATCCCTTAAACAGCCCTCCTTCCTGCTGGATTTTCAGTGGAAGAAAGTACTGCATGCCCACAAGCAGTCACACATTCCCACGTGGACTGCAGAAGACACTACATCTGACAATTATTTTTCTGTTGCCTGTGTGACGTTTTCATAACTGTGACTTTTCATAATTAATGGTTAAACCAAGGCACTAGGGTAGAAATAGCTGTAACTGCTGAGAGAGTTTAGCAGAAGACTCTTCCTTTAAATAAAATCTCATGTTCTTGGAAATGTCTTTCTTGATTTTTTTAATACAATCATCTGCATATAGAAGTCCCATTATTGTACAGCATTGGAGTCTAAGGTGATGTTGTCAGAGGTATTATAGAGAATACAGATAAGCATGTAAGTCCAAATCTACTGGGCTACACAGTTTATCCTAGCAACACTCTACAGTACTCCCCTATAGATATTTCATCCATTAGTGCCTCCCTAGTCCCTAGGGAATTATTTAAACGGCCAAGCTAAATGCATGTTTTAGAGCTGCTATTTATGGCAGTATAGTGTTTAAATCAGCTTCTTTTCCAAACTGAGCACTTATGGCTATTTCAGATCGATCTCATCGCTGGCCTGGTTTGAATATCTTAATTTTCTGCTTTTAATGCATGATACATTAATGTTAGTTGCTGTCTAAATGTAGCTAATGTCATAAATCCCCTTTTCAAAGTGTTAACATCTACTCAGAATAGCCAACCCATCTAAATACATTCAGCTGTGAATGTAAAGAGATTACCTATGGAGTACTTGATTCATCTCTGCATGGATACAGTTTCCACTATCACCATCAAGAAGCTTATTGTGCCATTTATTACTGTAATGGGCATGCAGCTAGGAGGAAAATGGGGGGAGAAAGGTATTTTCATGTAAAAAAAATATCAGGTCCTCACTCCTATAAAACCCATCCAGAATCCACAGCCACAAGTTACCATCCATTAGCTCTGAAAAGCTATATTTTTTATTTATTATGACAATTACATATCTACTGTTTGATTACTGAATAACTCATCAGAAGCAATATCTTAACATATGTAGACATTAGACATTATTAGACAATAGATTATAACAGTTATGCTGGGCAAATCAAGACTGGTCGTACATTCCATTATTTTTGTACTTATGGTGTAAGCAACTTGTCATGACTCATGAAGGTGAAAATAACAAAGATTTTGCTGAGTCACTAACATGTAAATTTCCAATTTTAACAGAACTCAGGAATGCTCTAATGGCCTATGTGTTGTGACTGAAATATGTGAGAAAACCAGTTACAATTTACAAAATATTTGGAAAAGTATAAAGTGACTGTCACCTGCATAGCGTTCTCTTAAAAATATGCAATGGCTTTAGTTTATTTCCAAAATAAATCAAGTGGAACCAGTATGGGTCCCCTTTCATTTCAAAAAATGATGAGACAGAAACTTAGTGATATCAAATAAATTTATACAGTTTTTTAAAGTGTCAATGTATAGACAAACTTAAAGGACTTAAACTTTGCTGGGATTTGTTCCAACTGTCCCTAGTAAATAGAAACTAGCTTTGATATTGGCTTTGATATCTTGCACTCATTACACATATTATGTCAGATTTACTTGCAATTGTAATACTTCTCCAATAAGTATTTCCCGAATGGCACTCTGTTTTGGTTGGATCAGCAAGGCGTGATCCTGCTCTGTATCTGGACATTTTTTATACATACACATGTACCAGCTAGGATTTCTGTTTTTGACTGTCAGTTGTCCTGTAGCTCTACAGTAATTGCAGCAGTGGCACTACTGTCAAAACAAAAAAGCTTTATACTGAGTCTGCAAGGCCTCAGCATTGAGGCTTGTAATGCTTGCTTCACATGAACTTGCCTTGGCCTGCCTGGAGCTATGTTCATTCTTGTTTTAGCTATAACAGCAACTTTTTTTAATGCCTATATCTAATTTCTTTTACTTTTCTTCATATGGTGCAGCAATGTTATTATATGGGTAATATAAAACAATATAGTCTTCACAGAATAAGAGATTTATGAGGCTGGTATAAACTGTGGACAAAGAGAGTTGTGTTATCACAGGTGAGGCCTTGAGAAGTGGGATCAGAGCACATGATACACAGGCGGGGTCACATGCTGGCACTGGAGAGCTCTTGACTATCACATCTTACCAGTGCTCAGGATAGGGCTAGGAGAAAGACAACAAAGAGTGAATATGAGCAGCTACACGAAAACCACCGTACATAGTATAATGGAAGTAACGTGAACTCATAAAACAATGAAGAGAAAGCAAATTGTAAAAAACATACGAGCAAAGTTAATGATTTCCTAAGGTGGGTCATCTAGCAAGGGACAGGAGACCATCAACATTAACAGCACATGGCAAAGGACGTAGGGTGGTGATGACCAGCTGTACACTCCATTACTACCGTCAAATGGATGCTGTCAACATTAGGACTCTAAGAGGCAATGAAAGAGTTTGGATAAGATTAAAAAAAGGCATAGACATCAGGAAAAAATTATGCACACTCTGTATATGAATTTGAATTTCATTATTTTGGATCTTATTTTCGGTAACAATGTTTAACTTCTTTTTTATTAAAATAGATCATCTCTAATAATATCTTGCTGATTATATCATTAAGATTTCATTTATACTAACAATAAATTAATAGTTTTATGTATTCAGTGTGTTTTCTGTTTGTCCTTAATAATCTCACAATCTGATTTATAAAACAGGCTGGAAGAACTGATATATGATTAGATGTGACATTGCATACTGAGCTGTTAAAATCTGAACAGGTTAACTTGGATGTTCCTGAGTAGTCAAATGTAAAATTAGGGTACATCCTAAGTGTATTACATTGTGACTGGCCACCATGGGTACAGATTTGATCTTTGCAAAGCAGGAGTTCATTCTTGGTTCAGTTAACCAAGTTAAAACTTCAGTGTGTGTGTTGGCAGATTTGATTTTCATGGTGAATAAATCCTGAGTACTGTAAAATACTAAGCCATTGTTTACAGGATATGAAAACCTTGACAGCTTTCTAAAATCGTTCTGCTGCTTTAGTGAAAGTATTCACCATATGAGTAATAGCCTTCCTAATCTGGGGGTTTAGGATCTGAAGTCAGAAAAATTAATTCTGGAAAACAAGACTGCAACCCAAAGATCAGTGAAGCTGAGTGCCTTCCAAGTGACAGCATCATAAATTCAGTGTGTAGGTTGGTGGAGAAGGCAGAAATTCCTTGCTGCTGGGGACGGGAGTCTGATGCACAGATGGAGGGTCTGAACAACCTGGAGGCACCACAATGATTCTGAAGCTGTAAAATCTTCCTAGGAATTCAAATCAGACTGAGAGTGTTGTACCCGCATGGCGCGGGGATGGTGATAGCCTGGATGAGAGCTCATGTTGTTCAGAGCACAGTCCTTCCTCAGGAAGGGTCAGGAGTACACAGAGGCACTGACTTGGAATTGACCCGACCAGTTTAATGCAGACAGGAGGTGTGGTAAAATGACTGGGAAACATCTTGAGTTGGTGGATTAATTTTTATATGGATTATTTAGAGAACAATATCCACTTTTTTTTTTTTGGTACCAATGCTGTTCTCTTGGTCTTGTTTTTGATTGGGTTTTGGGTCTTTTTAAAAAAATGTTCCATACAGTATTTCCTCTGCAGTTCCTTTGCTCAATATAAGCTTAATTTTGTACATTAATTTTCTAATACTTTGGAATTTATTGAGAAAAAGTGAAATTCTGAGATAAATTCTTATTCAAAAAGAATGTGGTATTTATTTTTCAATGTCATTTATTGATTAAAAAGGTATTACTACTGTGTTCCTTTGACTGCTTATCAATTTTGTTCCTTTAACTCCATGATTCAATTACTTTTATTTTAGAACAATTTTTATTTGATTTTTTTCTTTGCATAGAGTAATGTGTGCATTATTAAAACTATTGAACAGTCAAGACTGAACTCATTCTCCTTATTGTACAATCATCTATTAATAACTCCACTAGAAAGAGAAAGTGAATCTCAAGTGAACCTACTCCTTTTATTCATGTGTTAAATAAGATCTTGCTGAAGCCTCAAATTCACGTCCATCAAGCTAACTAGAAATAGCTGAAGTGTGTGACAACAAAAAATGAAGATTCATATCACAAGAGCAGACTTACACAAATTTCATAGGCTATCAATAAAAGTAATTTTTTTTCTAATTTTTAATGTAAGTGTCCTTATAACAAAAACAAGATTAAGCAATAGTACAATTATATGCCCAGCTCCTGATGGATTTTGAGTCATGATGGGAGCCTGGGGGATACATTTAGTAAGAGATTTAAGTACCTAAGGAGCAATTAGGTAATGAGATTTGTCAAAGGTGCCTCAGTGCCAGCGAATGCACAAGCAAAGGGTAAAATTACTGGCACATTAGTGATTAAGGTCTGTACCAATTGTGTTCCATACTTTTCAGCCATTAGACAACTCTTAAGAGCTTAAGCCTCTGAGCTTATTTATCAGTAGAGCACCTTGTGTGGTTAAATACGTACTCAGACATAATTAGATATCACTTTGGCCAAGGATAGGGGCAATGGATATATTCTTGAGGTAACACAGTACTCTTGCAGTTGGCAGGGACATTGTTATCTCTCTGCTGGAATGAATGTCTTCATGAATGGAAGCAACTCATCTAAGTAACTCTTACGTGCAGGTAACCCACACATGCACATAAGCATTTTTATGGAACAGGCTGTGAGGGGCTCTGCCACTGTTCTCAGTGGTTCAGGTGGTTGGAACCACCATTAGAAAAGAACAATACACAGTTAGGGTGTGCATGCTGACCCTTTTCAGCTAGAGGCTGTATTTAACACTTTTTTTTTGGCAAACCACAAGATGAACTTCTATCGGTGGGATCGAAGGAAATTGAAGAGACGTTTAATCCATACAATAACTTTATTGCAATATATATAGTCAAGCATAGCTGAGACCTAATGTATTGACATTTTTTTGATGACAATTCAGCTTTCATGGCACCAGGCCCATTGGCCCACTGTACCCCATTGGTGGGGTACAACTGTCTCAAACGGGAAAAATATCTTTGCTCAGGGCTTAGCCTCTTCTCCCAGGTAACAATTGCTTCAATTGCACCAGTGGAGGTTTATATTAGATATTAGGAAAAATCTCTTCACAGAAAGGGTTGTCAGGCACTAGAGAAGGCTGCCCAGGAAAGGGTTGTGTTACCATTTCTACTTAGGAGCTACTTAGAAGACATGCAGATATGACACTGGGTAACATGGTTTAATGGTGGACTNTCACAGATTGTACATCATCCCAAAGCCTAGGGAGTTTTCTCCATGGACAGAAGTTAAAAGCACAGCTCTCAGGAGGATCAGGAGGATCAGGGTTTGTCAGAACAGACAGAGAAACATTCCCTGCGTCCTGGGTTCCAACAAGGGTTGGACTTGGTGATCTCAAAGGCCTTTTCCAATCTAAATGATTATATGATTTATGATTCTGTGAAACTACTCATAGAACTTTATAGTTAATATACAAGCACCATGCTATTAGTTTTCTACCTAATTTTTAACCTGGAAAAACAAAATTGAAAGACACGGCAAACGTTGAATAGGTTTAGATATTTTGGCTTCAAATTAACTTAGCAGAATTTTTCCATCATTGTGATTGTCAGGGGGTTTATTTTTGCCATTCTGCAAGTCATGTGAAATTACTTTTGGCATTAAAGTGCATCTAAGCATCCAAGCCAAGTGTAGAAGAGCATGGTGAAATCCAAATTCTGGACACTTCAAAGTGAACTGATTGAAGGCTCAGAAAATGTACACCTGGATGCTGAAAGCAGAGCCAGGTTACTGAGTTCAGAAAATTACGTCATCCCATTTACAATACCTTAATCCATTTACTCCTTTAGTTTCCATTACTGATCCTGTCATACAGAGAAATGATCAAATCTACTTTCAATTTTCTTTTATCTCATTGAGATACTCTCAGAAACATTCAGTATAATTTAATAATACTTCCCTTAATTTAATTTCTTCAAACATATACAAAATTTCATAACTACAAAGTAAGAGCAATGTCAAGTTTTGGATATATCAGGCTAATATACATGGATTAGGTTGTCCATGTATATCAGGCTAAATGACATGGATTCTAACCCTGAGTAGGTGGCAAGGAAAATTTTGCTTGCAACAATTTCTGCTGATTGATACTGAAAATGTAGGCGGCAGCTTTTCCTTCTTAAGGAGGGATAAGTGCATGTAAGTTTCTTGGATTTTTGCTAGTTTGAAGAAGTTCTGTTTATAGATTACGTTTTCAATCTAGTAACTTTATTGAAATTGTGAAGAAACAAGTTTGAAAAGACCTAATGCACTGTGTGCTTTGATGGTGAATAAAGTAGAATGACTTTACTTTGAGGGAGCACTTTGCATTTCGTGAGTTAAGTAGAGAAAAGAAATCTCACCATGTGCCACAATGTACTCATTTGCTAGGTTTGCACTTTTTAGAGTTGCTAGGAAGAGAAAAGTAACTTATAAACCGTTATGAGGCAATTCCAATTAATTTGTGTCCAAGAAAATGCAAATGAAATGTGAAATCCCTGGAATATGGTACTCACCACATTCAAAATCTGATTCTAACTTCCACAAAAGCTAGTGGGTGATTAATGTCACTAGCTTGTAGATTTTTCTAGGGAGGAAAAATCTAAGTTTCTGCAACACAAAGTACTTACAGTAAAATAACTAGGTAAGGACAAGTAGTGACAACGTTTTGGAGAATCCAGACATATTCCTTTCCTTGTTCACACTTTATTATTTATGACTATCATTTTGCACAGTCCTAAACTTCAAACCCAAAACAATGTGGGTTTAGAACTATCATTATGAGACAGAAGAGTAATTCATAAAAATGAGCTTGCCATGATACGAGAAGCATGGAGGCAGAGGAAGGAAAATTAAAGACTTTTTGGCAAGGTACTCCTAGAAAAACAGTTGTTAGTGTCATAACCTCCTTTCATTAAAAAGAAACCAACTAGCCTTTTTTTTAAAATTAAGATTCTCGTGCATTTGGTTTTGTGGAGGTCTTATCACATATCATAATATCTAACACTGAAATTAGTTAACAGACTCCTAAAATAGGATATTAGTTTTTCAAATATTTCAACAGTTGTCTTGCATCCAACAAATAAAGTGGAGACCAAGCATTTTTTGTACCTTTTAAAAGCATTCTGAACACCATCTAAGAAGATAAAGAAGTCTTAAAGTCACCAGGAAGCTTATTTTGTGTAATCTTGGTAAACTCAGACAGAAAGTTCTTCTAATGCATGCCTCTTAGCTGAATTATCTGCAGGAAGATGTTTACTTAGCAGATAGAAAACTAGTAGACCTTGTGGGCAGAAGGCAAGCTTAGCAAAAGTGGCATTTTAAATGTGCATTTCAAAACACCCTTGCATGTTTTAAGTTAGGCATCTGAAGTGCATCTCTACCTGGAAAAATCACAGTAGAAATTAATTTGTGAACAATTCTCAGTGTCCATAAAAAAAAAAAAAAAAAAAAAGAAGTAGCCTGAAAGGAACCTCTGACTCCTACTCAGAGTGGAGATAATTCCAAAATTAGAGATGTTTACTCATGGCATTGTTCATCTTAGCTTTGAAAATCTCTGTGGATGGAGATTCCAATCTCTGTGAGAAACCTTTTGTATTGCTTAATGAAACTGACTTTTTTACCTTACTTACTGCCTTTGGCTGCTGCTTGCCCTATTGCTCTGCACCTTGGAGGTAGGTTTGCCTCTGCTTTCACAGTAATTTCCCACCAGAAGGTGGAAGGCTGCATTGAGATTCCCTCTCCTCCGCCCACATCTCCTCACAGGTTCCCTGCTCACCTCACTTTCACAGTGTAACCACAAAAGCAGATAACCTCTGCCACCACAAGGGCACTCTGCTGACACATGGCACAACAGGCACTGGAGATGGTAATTTAGCACTCTGAAAGGATTACAGGATTCCAGCAGACTTGAATTTTAAGGATTGACCTGAATTAATGGCAATGGCATAAATTTAAAATCTGCTAGGATTTAGCTGGAAAAGAACAGAATAAAATTTTTTCCTGCAACTATTCCACAGAATTTGCCTATCCAGAGTTCTACTCATGTGATCACAGAGAGTATCTCCATTATTTCTCATGGAATTAAAAGTTAAGGATTTGAAGGGTGCTCCTTACATCATCAAGTCAAATCCTCTTTCAGGGTTACAATCCTAGAAACACATTTAGTAGAGCTTCTTGTAAAATCTAGCTCAGGCTTATGTTACTGGTGCTTGCACTAAGAAGTGGTTCCACTACACGGACAGTTAGAAAAACTATTCTAATTCTCAGACTAGATGCATTCAGGTCAAGTTTATCACCACTCGTAACTGTGCCAGTGTTGCCTTTTAACTGTAATAGCTCTTCATCCTCCCCAGTAATAACAGTCCTGGTGTATTTATAGATACATTCCTTCTTAGCCTTTCATTTCCTGGTTTCAAAAACTGAAAATCACAGAGTGCAGCAGAGAATCTTTTCTAAAATGTTGTAGAATTGTATCCACCCATCCTATGACTCCATCTGTCTAATGATTCCCCTAGTGTCTCTCGCCACCTGCACTGCTTCCTTTTACCTCACTCATTAAACACCTGACCTTACTGCTTGTTCTTTTGCAATGCTGAGAGGTTTGATTTTGCCTCACATATGTTCTGAAAAGGCTGTGACCACTGGACCACTAACACAACAGTTTTATTTCACTTTCCTTTTCCCTTGGAAACTTCAAGTTACTCAAGTTTTGGGTGGTTTTCTTTTTCCTTTGTCAGCTGCAGATAAAAGAGATGTATGTGATAGATGAACAATAGAACAAAAGTGAGATAATCAAACTTGTTTCTATTGTTCCTGTGATACAGGTAATAAGTGTGAATCTTCTTGTCAGAGCTGTCAAGAATTGAGTGAAATTCTCAGGAATTGTACTGGAATTTGAGATGGAGAAGCAATTTCTTCCCCATAAAGTTATTAATCCTGATTTAAAAGCAGTTTTGAACGTTTTAAAAACTGTGAACTATTATTCACTGTGAAACACAGCAAAATTGATGGGAGAACACCATCATTACTGTATAAATGAATTTTATGAATACATTTTCAAGTGGCTTACGTACCTCTTACTTTCAATATTTCTACTGCCATTAGTAATAGGCATATAAAACAAGTTTCATTTTAAATGGTGGCAAAGTTGTGTCTTAGTATTAATAGACATCTGGTGAAGTACCAGTACTAAGTGTAAATGATTAGTTATTTAAATGCAACTTGTAGATTTTAAAACATTAATTGGGGGGGGGGGAAAATTTTTTCTCCATTTTTATGAAGTTTGGGTTTTCACAGTTTTAAAAATGCATTTTATTTGTTTCTACTAAGCATTAGCAGGTGATTCAAGGACATATTAATTAATTTCATTCTACAGTGTGTAGTCATGCCCGTTAGCAGGAGAAAAAAGGGTTGTGGGTGTTTTTTAATATGCAAATCCCGTGACTCCTCTGAAATTCATTTGTAAATGAACATTTTTCATTCAGACAAAATGCTCAAGGCTAAATTAAATAACATCAAGGACAAGGGATATCCTTTCCTGACAAAGTCATGTACCCACTTAGAAATATAAATAGATCCAAATAGTCATCTATTGGATGTAGACTTAGATCTACATCACATTTTCCTACTTATATATTGCATCTTGTGCATCTTGATGCACTTGCAGCAAAATGATATCGGATATTGGCTGGATATGAAGAAGGGACAACATTTCATTTGAAAAGGAGATTGCAGCTGTTCTGACCAATTGAAGTATTGGACATTTAAACATATATTTACATTTTCAAAGTCCTGCATGGAGTTTTACTAACAAATCTTCTTATCCTCCCATAAAAACAGAAGCTGGGGCTACATGTTTGTGTAAGAACGTATGTAATCTCCAGAGAAGCACACTTCTCAGGCTGATGACAGGTTAAAAGCAAAAGTACCTAGGCTTTAGGATTATGGTTTTCAACATAAAGAAAACAAATGCAACCAATATATGATACCTGAGACATGGAGATTTACTATTCTGAAGCCCATGCTATGCACCCGTAATTTTGTGATCATTTTGACATAAACGTTAAGAGAGGGAAGACTAGGATTTTGCCTTTTGTACAAGATACAACAAAAATCCCTACACAAGCTCATACTATTCTACCACAAGCCAGCTTGTTTGTCTTCAAAGCTAGGTGGCAAAATATAACCCTGCTAAGTTTTAGACTTCAGAGGTAACAGACATCTTTCTTTTGCCCCATCAAGTTTTTATTTTAAAAATAATTTTTAAATTTTCTTCTTTTAAATTTCCTTTCTGCTATTGAATCACACCTGCTCATAGCAAGAAAACACATGGACTGCTCAACAGCTCACTGATATAAACTAATGAACGGTGGTTTGTCTGAAAGACAGCAAATGCAACCAACTAAAACCACAGGAGGTACAAGCAGTGACTTTCAATTGAGCTAACATGACTTATAGC
>VWZV01009261.1:8405-26066 GCA_013397155.1 Irena cyanogastra | reverse complement strand
TAATCAGAAGATTGTGTTTCTAAGGGGACCGGGACAAAGGGGTCAGAGTGAAAAATTTTGTATGAACGTAGTGACCTATAAATACAGGTCAACTGTGTAATAAACTAGCTTTTGCTTTGTTGGCATAGTGTAGTCAGTGTCTGTCAATCCTCGCAGTTTGCTGTCATCATTCCTCAGGCTCATCACCAGCAATGATGTCTGGAAGGAGAACAGTGTGATGTGTGCTGAAGAGGCCCCACAGTATAATAAATTACCAGAAAGGGAGAAGCAACGTGCCTTGTTTAATGATGGATCCTGTCTTACTGTAGGAAAGCATTAGAGATGGAAGGTGGCTGTATGGAGTCCCCTCCAACAAGTTGTGGAAACTGCTGAAGAAGGTGAATCAGGTGAATCAAGTCAGTTTCCAGAGGTGAAAGCCATCCAGTTGGCCTTAGACATTGCTGAACGAGAAAAATGGCCAGTACTTTACCTCTATACTGACTCATAGATGGTGGCAAATGCCTTGTGGGGGTGGTTACAACAATGGAAGCAGAATAACTGGCAGTGCAGAGAGAAACCCATCTGGGCTACACTTGGTGGGTAATGCAAGAGGATGTGGAAGTCTGGTGTGTGCCTCAGGGGGATTTGATTTTCGGTGAGAATAGACAATGAATGAAATTCTATGATTCTAATTGCTACAGAACACTGTATGCTATCACTTCTATGGCAGTTATATGCCCATTACAGCACTGAGTGGCTTGCAGCACCAGCCTCTGCCACTTTGGATTTGAGGATTTGAACTCAATTCACTTTTGATTGCCATATTAATGAAAAATGAACTTTGATGAAACTGGACAAGCACAGCAGTGATGGAAACAGAACTAGTTTCAGCAGGCAGCAATCCACCACCACACACCATCTTTCCTGCCCTGAAAGACTGTTATGATAGATGGACCCCAAGGTTATAGATTTAAATGAACTCAATGGACTTTTATAGGAATATTCCATTAGACTAAAGGAATAATATCTGTTTGTATATCTATCAAAAGACAGGAAAGGTGATAAGGTATTTGAAAACATAGGACCTGCCATGACATAAATGTTATGGAATAAGGGATGGACAATGTCCTGGTTTTAGCTGGGATAGAGTAATTTTTTCTTAGTAGCTGGTACAGTGATGTGTTTTGGATTTAGTATGAGAATAATGTTGATAATACACTGATGTTTTGGTTGTTGCTAAGTAGTGCTTACCCTAAATGAAGGACTTCTCAGTCTCTCCGGTTCTGGTAGTGAGCAGGTGCACAAGAGGCTGGGAGAGAGCATAACCAGGACAGCTGACCTGAACTGGCCTAAAGGATATTCCATATCATAGAACATCATATTCAGTATATAAACTGGGGGGAGTTGGCCAGGAGCTGCTGATTGCTGCTGCGGGATGGGCTGGGCATCAGTCAGTGGGTGGTGAGTAATTATGTTGTGCATCACTTGTCTTTCTTGGGTTTTATTCCTAGCTCCCTCCCTCCCTCTCCTTTTCATTACCGCTATTATTAGTATTATAATTCTATTTTACTTTGTTTCAGTTATTAAGCTGTTCTTATCTCAACCCACCACTTTTTCTGATTCTCCTCCCCATCCCACTGCTGGTAGGGAGGGAATGAGCATGTACTTAGAATCATAGAATATGCAGAGTTGGAAGGGACCCATCAGGATCATCAAGTCCAACCCCTGACCCTGCACAGGACACCCCAAGAATTCACAGTGGAGCAGGAGGAGAGTGTGAGGAGGAAGGAGTGGCAGAGACAAAGCAGGGGGAGAAGGTAGAGAAGTCAGGAGTGAAGTTGAGCCAGGGAAGAAGGGAGGGGTGGGGTGAAGGTGTTTTTAGGCTTGTTCTTGTTTATCATTATCCTATTCTGATTTTGATTTGCAATAAATTAGTTTCCCTCAGTCAAGTCTGTTTTGCCCATGATGATAACTGGTAAGTGATGTCCCTGTCCTAATCCCAACCCATGAGTCTTTCATCATATTTTCTCCCTCATCCTGGTAATGGAGGGGGTGTTATAGAGTGGGTTGGTAGGCACCTTCTGACCAGTCAAGGTGAACCCACCAGAGACCTGTCCCGAGAGATGATGTTTTTACTATTTGTAAATTTACTTTTTCTCCCTTACAGTTGCTGACAAACTATATGATAATCATACATTTATTCATTATCAACATCTGTGGATTTATCTTATCTTGCTTTTTTTCAGTTCAAAATATTTCTTGCAACCTTGAAGATTTGAGTCCATTTGTTCTCAAAGTTTCTGTCTGGTTAGTCAAAACTGTAATATTATGTTTAACTCTTCCTCTTTGTTGAAATATCTTTAGTTGTATGCAAGAAGACTGCATATATATACATGTATATACAAGTATAAGGCAATTATTTACTGGCTAAAACATGCAAAAGAGAGCTAGGATTTAATGAGCTTCAAGGCTAAGCATTCACATCCCCATCATTCTGTTAACAGTCAAACATCTAGTCATGTGGTAGCAAACTCCACCTGGCCCTGGTTTGAAATACAGAAAATGAATTCTAAATAGCTATCTATAAAAAATTGCTATAAACGTCAGTGAAACTTCAAACCCTGATTTCCTGTGGAGCAAGTCTCTCATTAGACACATGCCAGAAAGACTAGCAGAGCCTTGAGGGAGCTAATAAGTCTTAGTGGCCTCAAACAGCCTCAGGCAAGGTCTCCACCCACACCCTCTGCCTGGGGCTGGAGGGTTCCTTTTAGCTCAGCCTTTAGTTTTTGCTTGAGCTTTGCTGTGATTTTGTTTGTCTGTAGTTCTACCATAGCAATGATAGTGTCTGATTGTGGATACTATTAATTGGGACCCCAACCCACAAACTCACTTCCAGGGTTGATCTCAGACCTGCTTTTTTACTAGGGGCCTTCCTGATAAGTGGACTGTGTCTGGATCTGGTTACCCTATGACACCTCATTCTGACTTGTGGATTAACTTCCTGGTTTGTCCTTGTACCTCTCTCCTCCCCATAGTGATGATCTGGGCTGCCTCTTCCCTCAGGCCTTCCTCGCTTGCTGTTTTTAGAGGTGGTAGGACAGGACTGTGGCTGGTGAAGCCCCTGTCCTGGTAGATATGTTGACTGTTTTGGCTCTGGGATCCCCAGCCCTTATGGAGCTGCCAGCTTTCTGTGCCCTGACAGAGCCAGAAAAAGCTCTTTTATGTTTTTTGATTAAGCTCTCTTTCTTCCCCAACATTACCAGCTGTGGACCCATGCTGTAGACTTGTCTATGGTCCTGTCTCCTTTTACTCCTGACTGGGCTCACTATATGGACCCTTGTCCTAGTTTGACAGGCAGGTAAAGAAGCCACTGAGAAATTAGACACGCCTCTGTGAAAAACACATGTTAAACGACGAAAACCCGGGAAGAGTTTTCTTTCATTTCTGGCCAGCAGAGAGGTAACTTGGCCTGGCCTGTGTCTAGGGCCAGGCCCGGGCGGCCCTGCCGCGGCCTGGGCACCCCCCCCTCTTCCTCCTCTCCCTCTCTCCCCCTATCAGTTGCCAGGGAGCAGGGAGGGAGTTGCCGGGGGCCAGATGGAGCCAGCTCTTTTAACATCGAGCTGCTTGTTACAGCCCGGCTCAGGGCCCAGCCAAGCCCCTCCGGCTCCCACGGGACTTTGCTCCGTGGGAGTCGCCTCAAGCATCAGGCAGGGGGAGGGAGAAGGTCCCATTCCAGTGTGCCGCTGCTGAATTCAGGCCGGCTGATCCTGACACAGCCCCAGCTGCAGCTCCTGCCACAAGTTACCCACAAGTTACCGGCGGGTCAGGTGACCATTGGAAAGGCCAGGCGACATGTTAACTCTTTCAGTGCTTCAGTCCTCCCTGGGCGAGAGAGAGNACAAGAGGGACTTCTCTCTCTGAGTGAACTGTAGAAAGACTATGTCAGAGGTGATAAACTTACTGGAAATTTTAGATTTGGTTCTTTACATTGTCAGTGTCTAAGGGAAAGGTTGTGGGGGAGGAGAAGTGTCTTGAAGGGTTTATTTTGATTCTTACTACTTTTTTTCCTTTTAGTTACTGTCAATAAATTTTCTTTATATGCTTTTGAAGTTTGAGCCTGCTTTGCCTTTCTCCTAATCCTATCTCACAGCAAGAAGTAAGTCCATTAGCTGCGAAGTCTCAAAATTAGTGAAAAATTCTGAATTGGCGAACTGAAACCACGACAACCCTGAACCTGGTTTATCACCTTGCCTTGCCCAGGAATGTTTATGGACCCTGTTACCAGCACCTGTCTCTGTCTGCTGTGTTCAGATGCTTAGGGACTGTACCCCATCAGTGAGTGTACTGCCTGCACTGGGGTCACCACTGGGTCCCAGCTCACCTTCCCCTTGAAAGCAGTTGACCCTTACTGCTCTCTGACAGACCCCTAAACTAAAAGCCCAATGTTTCTTCCTCCAGATAAAGTCACTGATTTTCCTGAGCCCTCAAGGATTGATTTATCCTTTTCCAGCTATTTCAGGTGGAGGAGGGACCTTGTGTTAGTTTGGCACAGCCTGGTTTTTGGGGGGGGCACAGGGATAGCTTCTGTGAGAAGCTGCTAGAAACTTCCACCATCTCTGACAAAGCCAATCTCTGATGTCTCTAAAGATGGACATGCTGCTGGCACAATTAAAGAGGTTGGTAATGCCTCTGTGATGACATATTTAAGAAGAAAATCAAAACAGTGCGCATGGGTTTATTTTTTCCAGGGGTGGTGAATCGCCGCCGCTGGAGGCTATTCCCAGCATGGCGCACAGCAATGTGGGGCAGTCCGCAGCGAGCCTTGCCCACCCCTAGCCAGCCGCACCATGGGCAAAAAGGGCAGGGGCAGCAGCGGCAGCTCTCCCTTCCTGGCGCCCAGCATGAAGACAAGTATTAAACAGCATCTGTGCCATGGCGGCTGCCATTGCCTGCGCAATGGCGGCAGGGCCGCCTGGCCGGCAGTGGAAGCATGATGAGCGATTCCCCAACGCGGAACCTAGATAAGGCAATAGTGCCTATGAGCAGCAGTTTTTCTTCTAGTCAGAGAAGAGGAAGAAGTGGACGTGAGAGAAAACAACATGGCGACACCAAGGTCAGTGGAAAAGAAAGAGGGGGAGGATGTGCTTCAAGCATCAGAGCTGAGATTCCTCTGTAAGCCGTGGTGAGGACTATGGTGAGAAAAATTGTCCCCCTGTAATGCATGAAGTCCATGGGGGATGCAGAGATACACTTGTATACCATGGGAAAAATGCTCACGCCGGAGTGGGTGGACGTTAGAGAAAGCTGTGGTCTAGTGGGAGACCTGAATAGAGACAGAGGGCTCCTGCTTCCAGAGATAGAGAGAGCCCTTGCTTCCAAACTAGAGCAGCCTATCCTTAAAAGACTGCACCCCATGGACTAATGACCCACGCCACAACACTTTTGGGACGACTGCCTGTGGGAGGGACCCCATGGCATAGCAGAAAAATTACTCCCCTTTCTGAGCGAACAGAAAAAGATCTCGAATGATGAACTGACCAAAATCCCCATGCCCTGCTTTCCTGCACTGTTGGTGGGAAGGAGGGAGGGGCTGGGGGGGGAAAAGGGTGTTTTAAAGGCTTTTTTTTACTTTTTGTTATCCTCTTCTGACTCTATTAATAATAAATTTACTTTATACCTTTAAATTTGAACGTGTTTTGCCCGTAGTGTTTTTTTTTCTCCCAGTCCTTACCTCAACTCATAAGCCCTTTGTTAATCTTTTTCCCTGTCCTCTGCCCAACCATAGCAGAAGAGGGTAAGTGAATGATTTTTGTGGGTGCCTGGCATTTGGCCAGTGTCTGACCACGACAGACCTTCTAATTACTGCTATGCTTTTTCCTGGCAGTTGTGCTCTCTGCACTGGTGTGCAGGATTTAATTTTCTGTGGCTAAATCTTTACCAGTAAACAGACCTAGGTACAGGGTCACACACTGTCATGGATAATATATTCCATGACAGGATTCTGGACCATGCCAACTAGCATTCTACAGGATAATGCCTGGAATTGGTACAGACCTGGGACTGTTCCTGGTGTCAATGTGGCCATCTTTTGGAGGGAGAGGAGAGCTCGACTATATGGGTGTGACCTGTGCTATGCTACATGCCTTCAGGACCAGGAAATACCTTTGTGCACAACTGTATACATGTGTAATATAGCACTTGAGAAACAAAAGGAAAAAATGCTTTCAAAACAAGTTGGTGTTTGCTGAGAGGAAAAAGGTCACATAAATTACTCTGAAGGAAGGAAAAGGAGATAAAAAACTGACAGTTTGAAATAGATTTTACTAAGAAATTATTTTAAGCAAATCCCTTTATCCCACCATCTAGTAAATAGTCAACTCTATAAATTTGGCAGATGCTGACTTCACAGTTAATGTGAAATTACTCTGTGAGAGTAAGAAATTACAGAAAGTTTATTTCTATTTGTAGTTTTCCATTATTTTCTATAAATAGATCAATAGGAACAAGCTGAGGTTTAGTGAATTGCAGCACTTTTCTAGTGTATAATGCCCAAGACTATGATGACTACTAATCATTACATAGTGGGTTCACATTTGGGGAGAATAAGCATAGTTTATATCAAACTCTGCATGATGTCTATTTTAAAGACTTACAGACTGTCAAATTTGCACTCTTAAAAGATCTAAAGCACTGGTGTAACTCCTGTTCGGTTCAGCAGAAGTTTGAGTGCATGCAGAAAGATAAATAATTCACTAATTATAGGCTGCCAGCCATTCCTGTCAGTAAATAAGGTCTTCCATTTAAATTTAAAGATTAGGATAGTCTGAGTTTGTTCCTGTCTGTTTATTACACGACATGGCTTTGCTGATTTCCAGTTGTCCTTGGCAAAGAGAAAAAATTCTTTAAGGGCCTTTTCCTAACCTGGAAGAAATTACTTTGGTACAGTGGACAGGATAACTTGTTTTCAACTTGCTCAACAGAAAAAAGCATCAAACACCACTAACATTTCAAAAAGAAAACTAGCCATAAAAGCTTATAGAACAAAATAAAAAAACCCTCAAGAACACTGACAAAAATTGCCCCTGCCTTTTTTGTTTTTGTGATGAAACCAATGATCTTCCTTTACAAAATTTTAATTGTGGATAAAGCCTATATTTAACAGATTTAAGGAAGTGTTTAAAATTTGGAACTTTCAGTGATCACAAACTAATAGCGACAATCAGTAAGCACAGTTTTACTGCTTTCTCTTTTCCCCTACGCACTTTTCCACAAATCCATATTTTCACCAACTTCAATAGCCTTACTTATTCCTAAAACCATATCAACATTTTAGTGATGCCTTGGGGAGATCACTTAGAACAGACGCTAGAGAGAGTTAGAGAATAAAGAAGGTATTTATTAAAAGGCTGGTTTCAAAATATTGTTGGGCTGTTCTTGAAACCTTGGAGTAGAACTGTCCAAGTAAGTTGACTTTTCCACCCTGTCTCGGGATTCTCTTACTCAAAAGCAAAGAGCTCTTGGCTGTTTTTGCATACAGGAATGCAGAAAAAGGCATCCTTCAGGTCTACAACAGTAAACGACCCTAATTCATCTGTCACTGTGGTCAAAAGGGTGTAGGGATTGGCTACCACTGGGTGCACTGTAGAGATGTGCCCCTGTTCACAGGGTGACCACATTTTTTGTTGTCTGCTCAAAAAGGTAAAAAGCTCAGAAGTTTCTCTCCCAAATTTGGGGTAGAGACACCTCATAGGACCTTTGGGACTTCACCTCAGACCTGGTGCTGTCCGATTGGACCGAGGCCAAGAAGTCCCGCCTAAGCAATTCACTAGAAAAAGAAGAGAACAAAGGAACTAATTGCTTTTGTGGAGTGTTTTAGCAGGAGCAAGAACCTCTTGCCCCTGGCTCAGGTTTTCTCTGTAAGAGTTTTGTTATTTTGCCTTTTCTTAAACACTGTTCTGTTTCCAACACTGCCTCAGAAGCCATCCTGCTGTTTTTATGCCATTAGGGGTAGCTGGGCTATCTCGGGTGAGATGGGTCCCCTTAGGGCTCATAAGACCTGGCTCAAAGGGTGCTCCATCTAGTGTTCTTTTAAAAGTTCTAGATACAACAGAATTTAACTTATTTTGATTGTATCATTATGAAAAAATTACTGGAAATCTGTCATACAACATTTAAACTTTAAAGTAAATACCATGCAGGTAAATAACTTTTTATGTGATTGAGATAGCAGCAACATGGCCGGGGGGGAGCAGGCATCAGCACCGCACAGGAGTTCGAGACAGGCCGCTGCTGCCGCCCAGACTCAGGAGGAGGCGGGAGAGCTCCGATGAGCCGAGGGGGCCCCCCAAGGCCAAGGGACCAACATCGGCCCTGGGGCCAACTGTGGGTGGAGGGGGTCTCCGAGGGGGTCCAGCACTGCCTACAACACCGTGTGCTGACGCGTTGATGGTCCATGATGTTCGTATGTTTGATACTTAACACACGACAAACCACTCCATGTTTCCTCAGCCAAACAGCCTGGTTTATTGTATCTGACTTCCTTTTACAGTCAATTCAAAACTTCCGGTGCTACACAGACATTTGTCTGTCTCTGTGTGCCCCCAGACTCTGAACCAGTCAATTGCTTGCATTTTAGGAGAGCTGCCATTAGTTGGGAGCTCTGTCAGTCAGCCCAGATGCTAGTTCATGGAGCTTCGTTGGACTTCTTATCCATAACTGTATTAATGCTAACTACAGATCAGCTTGCAATGCAGCAGCATACCACAGTGAGAATCGGTCCATTCCCTGGAAGCATTCCGTGGATCTGGTCCCTGGTCCTGTGTATTGGAAGCATGCCCAGCCGGGTTCGTTATAAATATCTTTTCTGGTACTCCTGTTGCAGCTGCTTACTAGAGCTTTTAATCTCAAGGTCTCTTTCATAAAGGAAAGAAATACAGGGGTTTTAATCCATTACAAAAAATTGCTTCAATGTGAAGAAATTACTGTAATATTTGTAAATTACATCAACACTACTGGAACACCTTTCCAATACTCACAGTTCTGTGATTTTTCATCCAGCTAACATGGCTGGCCTAATTTTCTCAGCTGTGTCGGCATTTTGCTTTCCGTCAGATTATGGTTCACAAAAAAGGTCCCTTGTTGTTGTAGCAAAGTTCAAACTCCGCTCTCTGCCCGCAGCCTGAAGGCCGCAAGAATGTGCTCTGCCGAGCCGCAGTCCTCCTCCTCACTGCAACCTTATCTCTCATTGTCCGTAGACAGAAGGGAGATGTTAAAAATTCTTTTGCACAGTCCTTTGCCTGTTGCTGGGGGGAGGGCAGAGGGAGATGATTCTTTCCTGGCACCACTGTGAAAGCCGTTCTGGCGTTTAACCCTTTAATGTGCGATTGTGCCCAGCGCAAAAGGAGCTTAAGAGAATGAGAAGCAACTATTTTCCTGTGCTTCTCTAGAAGTTTAGACATGAGTTCAAAAACATGTTTCTCTTCTGAGGACATATCCCTGCCCCAGTTCCCCACAGCTCACCTCCAAAAACCTGAAGGGATTGATGCCAGCCAGCCTCCTGCTTCCTTTCAGCAGCACTTCAGTGCCGTGGGACTCCTCGACGGGCAGCCAGATAGGCAAATCTTCTTTTCCTCACAAGGGAAGCACCATTTGCGAAGATTGACAGACACAGACTCTGCTATGCCAGCAAAGCAAAAGCCAGTTTATTACACAGTTTACCTGTATTTATAGGTCACTATGTTAGTACAAAATTTTCCACTCTGACCCCTTTGTCCTGGTCCCCTTAGAAACACCATCTTCTGATTATTCTTCTTACACTAGTAATGTCCTTTGTTATCTCTTTCACAGGTAAAGTCCTTGTTGCACCTCCCCTTGTCAGAGCAATCAGCGTCAAATGGTCAGAGTGACCAGACATGATGTCTTCTGTTCTTGCCTTGAGTTTCTCTCTCCCTCAGCTTTCATGTACCAGGGCCAAAAGGTCTGCGGTGCTACCCAGTTCAGCTTCTGTAGCTGTCTGATCTCTGACAGCAAACCTCTGTAGAACAATTTCCGGCTGGTGCAGGACCTGCACAGGCAACAGGTGCTGGCAAATTTTCAGACAACCCTCCTTTTGGTGAAGCAGCTGCGTTCCAGTAAGGAGCATGTGAATGTTCTCAGGCTGTACCTGATGCCTGAAGAGGCTACCCGGAACAGAGGCTAGACAGTGTTAAAGGAATAAAGTAGGTATTTATGAAAGGCCTTCGCAGGATACACCTTGGGCAGTACAAGAGCCTGGCCGTGGCTCTACCCAAGATGGACACAAGATGAACACAAGATGGACGACTGGTCACGAGTTTTTAGACTTTTATAAGTTTTGGTCCATTTACATATTGGGGTCAATTGTCCAATTACACCTTCTGGTTATGGAGTCCCATCCTCCCAGACTGCTTTCCTCAGTTCTCCATTGTTTATACCTTTTTGGGCCCGAAGCTGCAACGGTGTCCTTGGTTCTTAGGCTGGAAAAGGATTGTTTTGTCTAACTAAACTGTGAAGAGAACTTGCTAACACTTTATATGAAGTTCAGTTACACACTAAGGCAGTACAGAATCTGAAAAATATAAAAGCTAAAACCTAAGGCATCATACCCAGTGCAGAGATGCAGGGATAGAGTGTGGAGCAGGTGTTCAGGTTTCACATCTCTTTTGGAAATGCAGCATTTGCATGGGTTAGCCCTGCCCAGCAGGTGACTTGTGGTAGTACTGGTCTCAGGGTCCCACTTTCCCCCATTTCTGCTCTTGTCTCACTCTGCATGGGGAAGATCAGTTCCTAGGAAATATTTTGTCCTTNAGGGGAGGGGTCACAAACCCACCAACCCAGTGAGCCAGAGGAGGGTTTAAGGCTCAATGTCCCAATCACCCGATGTCTCTTATTTGACAGGCAGTTCTCAGGGGAAGTCTGGGTAGGGGAAGGGGGTGACTGACACCTGGGTGGGAGGCCCCTCTGGGGAAAAGCCTGGAATGCTGTGTCATGTCACTGCTACAGTCCTTGGTCTTGCAAAAGCAACAGTAGTGCAACTGGGGGATGTATGGTCAAGGGCCAATAGCCAACTCCTATCATCTCAGCCAGATTCACTATCTCATCATTATCAGATATCACTAGCTCTTCATTAGCTTAGTAATAGCTAAATTTGTTAGGAGCTGCAGAGGTATAGGCTTGCAGTGAGCACCCCACTGCCAAGTGCCAAGACTTGCAGAAAGGGCAGTGCAGGGAGCCCCTCCCAAAGGTAGTGTTCTGCCAGTGGGGTGACATAGCCATCTTGGCCAGATGCGCTGTCCCCTGCCCAATGCAGGGACATCAGGTGCAAAGCAAACAGCACCCCTGCACAGAAAACAGCCCCAGCGTTGGCATGGGAGACATATCCCAAGAGGGTGTACCTGATCTTGGCAGTTATACTCTTAGAAGAGATTGGGAAAAAAAAACCTAGACACAGTACAGAGAAGGGCTCAAAGAGGTAAAAAAAATTATTGGGGGGAGGAAACAGAGAGAGCTGGACTTCATAAGTTGTATCAGCTAGAGGTATGGCAGGTGAGGACAATGCCAGATGGGTTTGCAGCCCAGGGAGGACAGTAGCTTTTGCAGACAGAGAGCTGCAGGGCAATAAAATACAGTGGCTTGTGTTAAGAGGTCTCTTCGTGGAGCTCTGCTACCTTCTGCCTGCCCACCTCTGACAGCACTCTGCTATGGGGAGTGGTATGAGCCTGCATACTCAGCCCCTCCAGCCTTCCCCCAGCTCCTTGCCTCACATCAGCGCTCAGTCAGCTGGGAAGGTGGGGACCACTGAGGGGTAACAAGGGATGCAGACTCCAGCATCATCTTCCCTTGTCTTCCTGCCTGGCCCAGTGCAGCATTTATCCTTCTATACAAAAGCAGTAGAGGGTGTAGCATATGCTCACCCAGCAGGCAGCACAAGTCCCTACACTCCAGGCCAGCAGTTCCAGGGAGCTACTGAGGCTACACTGAGACGTTGCCTGGGCTGGCCAGGGCACCGAGCGTGAGGCTGGCAACCAATGCACCACCACACACAGCACTGAAATCACTTTCAGGCTGTCCCAACTAACACAAAGCCGTCCCTAAGAAAGGAACAAGACTTGCCAGGAGACTGGCAAGAGCTGATTCCTAACCCTTCCCCCATGCAGCAAAGTAGGTGCTTCACATACCCCAGGTTCCATCTGAGTTGCAGGAGGACTGCTGGTGCTAGTCACTAGGTGGCAGGGCAGAGAGGATGTTACACATCCTGCAGCAGTCCAAACCACAGCCTTGGGTCCTCCAGACCTTAGGGTCACTCTGCTCTACTCTGCCACCCGAGACCTACTGGAAGTCAACGTACCAATACAGGTACCACCCATGTGTTTCCAGCAAGGACCAAGGTGGTTTAGTGTCATGCTCTGCATCCCCCCCACCCAGGAGTTCCCAGACAAAATCAAGATCTGCCATAACTGGGAGGGCAGAAGGACCATCTGGCAGTGCTGGAGGGGGGTGGGAGATGCCCTTATCCAAGGAACTTGTAGTAGAGGAAGTGGAAGGCCCCTTGCAGCAGCACAGAGAACATCACTCCAAATATCAAGAGCCCCTTCTGCAATGGCTCATCCTGGGGGGTCGTTGGCTTTAACAGCGATAAACCAGATGAGAAAGAAGTAGCAACACCAGCCGAAAGAAAGCCCTGCAAGAGAGAGAGTGCTTGTTGGCACCAGTGTCATGCCAGGACTGGTGCCATTACCAGAGCCAGTACCATACATGCCTATCAGCACTACACCTGCGCCTCTCTGTGTTGGTACGAGCACTATTAGCAGTGCCCCAGCCTTGAAAATTCTCCTACCAGTACCAGTGCCATTCTGGCACCAGTGCTGGGCAGATGGTGCCTGTAGTGGTACCACTGCTGTGCCTGCACTCCTCCTCTGGTAACCAGAACTGGCACCAGTGCCTCTGCCAAGCCCACATCTGTACCAATATCAGTGTCAGGTTCATATCGATGTCAGTATCAATACTCTACTGATCCCATGGCGGTACTGGTACCACTGCTCCTGCTGTGTGAATGTCATAGAATCATTTAGGTTGGAAAAAATCTTTAAGATCACTGAGTCCAACCAGTAACCTAACACTGCCAAGCCCACCACTAAAACATGTCCCTAAGAGACACTTCTACAGGTCTTTTAAATACCTCCAGAGATGGTGACTCAACCATTTCCCTGGGCAGCCTGTTCCAATGCTTGACAACCCTTTCCATGAAGAAATTTTTCCTAGTGTCCAATCTAAACCTCCCTTATGTGGAGAGGAAGCTGCCGCTGCATCACGTGATGGAAGACTGCAGTGGCAAGAATGCTGAGAAGTGTAGAAGAATGCTGAACACACAAGATCTCAGAACAGGAAAGATGTCCTGTTTGTCAGCCTGTAAGCCTTGAGAAAAGAATAACAAACTGTCAAGATGATGGATTTATTGGAAGACTGTAACTGACTTTGGGTGAGCAGCTGAAAACAGCTTCTCATGCTAAAAAGTATAAATGCTGTCTAATTTTATAATAAACCAGATTCACTTGCACCCAGCTTGTTTCTCGCATTCATATGCCACACCCCTAGTGTAACTTGAGGCCATTTCCTCTTGTCCTGTCATTTGTTACTTGGGAAAAGCAGCCGACCCCCACCTCTCTACAGTCTCCTTTCAGGTAGTTGTAGAAAGCAATAAGGTATCCTCCAAGACTAAACAACCCTAGCTATCTCAGCCACTCCTCATAAGACTTGTGCTTTAGCCCCTTCACCAGCTTTGTTTCCCTTCTCTGGACACTCTCCAGCACCTTAATGTCTGTCTTGTAGTGAGGGGCCCAAAACTGAATACAGTATTCAAGGTCCGGCCTCACCAGTGCCAAGTACAGGGGAACAATCACTTCTCTAGTCCTGCTGGTGTTATGATCTGATTAGTGAGAGATGCCTCTGCCCAAATTAAGGTGCAAACAAGACCATATACTGAAGTCAACAATACAGATTTTATTTAACAGCAAATGTAAAGTAAAGACGAGACATAGAAATAGAAAAGAGGGGGAAGGAGAGAGAGAGAGAGATATCAAGCAGAAGATAGTCACCACCTGTGGATCCAGCAGCATTCTGTTGGTCCTTCTTTACCCTGGGCTTCTTGGTGATAGGGGTCCTGGAGTTGTTCTTCTGGGGATACCACCTCTATACAGTCCAAGTTTCAGGTATCCATGGGGTGGTGACAGATGTTGTTCCCATAACTTGGGGTGATATGTGTATGAACAGTGGCTTCCTTTCCCACAGTTTGCCACAGTGGGAATTTTTGTCTGGATGCATTAACCAGGATGTGCTAACTAGATCTCACCTCCACCAGGCCTGGAATTAGTGCCTTCCTGTCACAAATTCCTCCCTTCTGTGCTTATCTCAAGTTCCCGCTGTGGTGGCTTATCTTATGACAAGTTTCTTCGGTGGCCTTGACAGTGTTTGAGACAGGCAACTGTGCTCTTTAAGTCCTTACAGCCAGCCACACTATTTCTGATAAAGCCAGGATGTTATTGGCCTTCTTGGCCACCTGGGCACAATGCTGACTTACATTCAGCTGGCTGTCGACCACCAACCCCCCCATCCTTTTCCACAGCACTCTTCCCCAAGCCTGTAACACTGCATGGTTGTCCTGCACGTGGCCATGTAATGGCACTTAAGATAATCTGCTGCATAAACTTCCCTGGCACTGAAGTCAGGCTGACAGGCCTGTAGTTCCCTGGATCCTCCTTCTGCCCCTTCTTGTAGATGGGTGACACATTTGCAAACTTCCAGTCAATTGGGACTTCTCTGGTTAACCAGGACTGATGGTAAATTATTGAAAATGACTCAGTGAGCACTTCTGCCAACTCCCTCAGTACCTGTGGCAAGATGTCCCCCCTTCCCCTCTCTACTGCAGATGGCTGGTGCATATGGAAGAGATAACCCAGGCCGAGTCAAATGCCCAGCAGGGGCTCATCTCTGGTGCCAAAAGGGCTGAGACCTCCCAACTAAGAATTAATATCTTGGTCTTGAGAGCAAATGTGGGAAGAGAGAAAAAAATTAAATATCATTGACCAAAAGACACTGATCTTTACGACTATAAAAGCCACACAAATTATTACAGAGATAGATGCCTCTTACACACTCCCTGGAAACATGTAGGGCTTCTCCTGAGTTGTTAAAACTGATGATCATGGACAAAGACTCTCTAACTAATTAAAGTTAGAAAGTGGTATATTTATTAACTGTTACTGAATTTCTTAAAGACCTCGGCCATGATTGGGTTGTAGAGTGATTTCTGAGTTATCTGGGCTGTAGGCCTTGATTTTAGGCCTGTGTGTAGTTGGCTAGGCCGTGTGTCGCAGCAAGAAATTTCTTCTTAAAGTCTGCTTCATTATAGATAGAGTAATTATAGGATTAGCACCGTAGCCGCTTTAACTCTGGAATTGTTTACATTCTCTTTACTTTGCATGCCAAACATAAAGCACCTGTTACTTTAAACTATTTGTATGTCTATGTAACCCACCATCTTAGCTAATAAATCGGACTTCACATTGCTTGATCATAGTGGTCTGACGTGTGTTAAGTCTAGTTCCAGCCCCCTCCCTCAAGGCCCTGGATTTATACCGTCTTCAATTAACACTGGTGGGCAGCATGGGAGTCATCTCTGAAAGGCGTGACCACTCTGTACAAGGTTCTTTGCCCTCTATTTATTTCCTGAGATCTTACATACAATACATATGCATAACCCCAGCACCTCCCATCTTCGCTCTGNTTGTAATAGGCCTGATCAGTCATTATTACGAACTTGCAATGAGAGTGGCTTTTAGAGTGCTAGCTGCCTCAGTAAAATTACTGTCTATTGCTGGAGGCCTGGGCAAAAGCAGAAACTTGTTTAAAAACTCCCTTCTCAATTCATAACATTACTGTTGGGTGGATCCCATCTAGCCCCATAGGCTTATGTGTGTCTAAGTGGCATAGCAGGTAACCAACCATTTCCCCTTGGATTATGAGGTCTTCATTCTGCCCCTGTACTAGTCTTCCAGCTCAGGGGGCTGGGTACTCCAAGAACAACTGGTCTTACGACTAAAGACTGAGGCAAAGAAGGCATTAAATAAATCAGCATTTGTCACTATACCTCCCCCCACATCCAATAAAGGATGGAGATTCTTCTAAGCCCTTCTTTTTGTTGTTAATGTATTTATAAAAACATTTTTATTGTCTTTTACAGAAGTTCTAGTTAAGTTTTGACCCTTCTAATTATCTCCCTGCATAACCTCATGACATGCTTGTTGTCCCCGAGTTGCCTGCCCCTCCTTCCAAAGGTCATAAATTCTCTTTTTTCCCTGATTTCCAGACAAAGTCTTCTGTTCAGCCAGGCCGGTCTGCTTCCCTGCTGGCTTGTCTTTAGGCACATTGGAACGGCCTGCTCCTGCACCTTTAAAATTTCCTTCTTGAAGAATGTCCAGCCTTCCTGGACTCTTTTGCCCGTCAGGACCTCCTCCAAAGGGGCTTTGTCAACCAGTCTCCTAAACAGACCAAAGTCTGTCCTCTGGAAGTCCAAGGTAGTAGTTCTGCTAATGACCCTCCTTATTTCTGCAAGAATCAAAAACTCTATTATTTTGTGATCACTATGCCCAAGACGGCCTCCAGCCACCACACCACCCACCAGTCCTCTGTTCACAAACAACAGGTCCAGCAGGGCACCTTCTCTAGTTGACTTACTCACCAGCTGTGTCAGGAAGTTCTTCAACACACCTCAGGAACCTCCTAGATTATTTCCTCTCTGCTGTGTTGTTTTTCCAGCAGACAGCTGTTAAGTTGAAGTCTCCCAAGAGAACAAGGGCCAACGATTGTGAGACTTCTTCCAACTGTTTATAAAATGCTTCATTCATCTCTTCATCCTGGTTGGGTGGTCTATAGCAGACTCCCACCAGGATATCTGCCTTGTCCTTCCCCCAAATTCTTACCTATAAACACCCAACCCTATCACCACCTGTCCTGGGTTTGCCTTAATTGAATTTTTGCTGAGGAGGAAAAAAGGTCAGCTGCGGAAGTGACTTTCCCTTTGTAGAATATTACAGCTTCTTTTGTAGCTGACAGAACCAATAGCTACCTGGCTCAGAAAATATTGATACACCAATTAGACAATTAGAGAAGCTAGAACCGCCTCTATGAAAACCATATTTAAGAAAGAAGAAACTTCTCTCTTCCTGTTTTCTGCAAGAGTGGAGGCCCTTTCTCCCCCTTCCCGGTAAGGCCGGGCCGAGCCTGCGTGGACCAGCTGCGGGAAGGGGGGGGGGGGGGGGGGGGGGGGGGGAAGGGAAGCCTGGGCCTGGCCACAGCGCAGCTGCTGAAATCCTGCTGCTGCTGAGCCCTGCCCACAGTTGTTGGATCGGATCGGGCCCTGTTCCAGCCGCAAGCCGCCGAGCCATCCTGCCGAGGGCTATCCCGGCCTCACGAGACACCATGCAGCCAAGACCAGAGGCGGCTCTGCAGTCTGAGCAGGAAGTGGCCCTGTGACTGGAACTGAGAGCGGCCGGGACTGGAAAACAGCCATGCGGCCAGAGTGGCCGCTGCCATCCTAGCCCAGTCAGTGAGAGACTTTGCTTGCCTGTGTGCTTCTAATCTGTGAAAAACGCCAATCACTTGTTTTAA
>VWZV01009260.1:0-11307 GCA_013397155.1 Irena cyanogastra | reverse complement strand
CCTTGGCAGACACCTGTCTTTTCAAACCAAGACACCATCACAGACTAAACAAATCTGACTTGGAGAAATTAATTGAATTTATTAACAATCAAAATCAGAGTAAGATAATGAGAAGTAAAACAAATCTTAAAAACACCTTCTCCCCACTCCCCCCTTGTTCCCAGGCTTAACTTTATTCCCGATTTTCTACCCCCTCTCCCCCAACAGTGCGGTGAGATGAGGAATGGAGGTTACGGACAGTTCATCACGTTTCTGTCACTGCTTCCTCTTCAGGTAAAGGAGTCCTTTCCCTGTTTCTGCATGAGGTCCTTCCCACGGGAGACAGTCCTTCATGAACTTCTCCAATGTGAGTCCTTCCCACAGGCTGCAGTTCTTCATTAACTGCTCCAGCGTGGATCCCTTTCATAGGGTCAGTTCTTCAGGAACAGGCTGCTCCAGCATGGGTCCCCCACAGGGTCACAAGTCCCACCAGCAAACCTGCTCCAGTGTGGGCTTCTCTCTTCATGGGGCCACAGGTCCTGCCAGGACCCTGCTACAGCATAGACTTCCCATGGGGTCACAACCTTCTTTTGGGCATCTACCTGGTCCAGCGTGGGGTCCTCCACAGGCTGCAGGTGGGTTTCTGCTCTCCTGTGGACCTTCATGGGCTGCAGGTAAACATCCTGCAGGTCTTCACCATGAGCTGCAGGGGAATCTCAGCTCTGGCACCTGGAGCACCTCCTGCACCTCCTTCACTGACCTTGGAGCCTCCAGCACTGTTTCTCACGTATTGTCATTCCTCTCTTCCTTGGATGCAATTACTCCTGTGCAATTTTTTTTCCTCATCCTTAAATATCTTATCACAGACATTACTACTGTCGCTGATTGGCTCAGCCTTGGCCAGTGGTGGATCTGTCTTGGAGCCAGCTGGCATTGGCTCTGTCAGACATAAGAGAAGCTTCCAGCAGCTTCTCGGAGAAGCCATCCCTGTAGTCCCCCCCTCCCCTTGCACCCAAGGACTTATTAGAAATATCAAATTAGCAGCATAGCTTTATCCACATTTTGATGAAAGGATGACAACCATGTAAACCTGCAGAGGAAGGATTCCCATCTAGCAAAGCAGAACAACAAGAACACAGAAGAATGAAGTCTCACACTAGGCCATTTTCCCCTCTTTGCACTCTTTTCACAATCGTCTGGAGAGAAGAGACAGAGGAAAGGGGTAACAACTGCAACCTGGCAGTTGCCATCCCTCTTCATTGAGCCCACACATGGAACTGTGCTCTTTGCTCTGTCATAAACAGTGTCCCAGACCCTGCTGTACCCATCTGATAACTCGGCCTTCTAAACCTCCTTGCTCAGCCTACCTCTTCTACTGCTCTTCTCTCCTTCACCCACCTAAAATCCACAATCTGGGAAGCTGATCCATGGCATTACGGGGTTGCAGCTTTAGAAGTTAGCGCACTCTGGATTATCTTTCTGCCTAGTAAATATTGGTTTTGTTGGTTTTCTTAAAAGAGTAGAACCAGATAGAAAAGTTTACCTGGGGACACTGTACTTCCTACAGCTATCAATACAGCAATAAACACCATTTACTAATGATGCACAGAAGAGAAATCAAAAGTTTTTTTACAAACTCAACTACAAGACTGACTGAGACCTGCAAATCACAGTAACAGTCAAGCAGAAATATTTTTGAGTGAGGCACACATTGTGTACAAAGAGAGTAGCTGGAATAGCTAGCATGAAAGTAGAAAGATTTTTAGAAGAGGAAGTAAGTCTCCCCAGCCTCCCAAGTGCAAAAGTCTGAAAAAAAAACTTTAGCATATTACACATAAGATGAAGTTTTAGCAAACAAGGCATATGTATGACACCATACCAGGATAGGTACAATAAACTATTGGCTAAAAACAGCAATAAGAATGTCTAACAATTTTAGAAACTGCTAGAAAAACATCATGTTGTTCCTGAAGCTCCATGAGCAGTCTTAGACTACTAGTCATCAAGGCATTTTNCTGTTAAATAAACAGGTTTTTTCCACTTCTCTCCAAAGAATTTTTTCCCGAACCGGTTGGGGGCAGAGGGGCCGCATGGTTTGTTTACTGGGGGGGCCCCTTTTGGAGGTTTTCTCCCAAATCTGCCCTAAACCAGGACACTGGTATAAAAACTTAATCCTGAACTTGAATTTCAAGTAGATTCCCTTAATTTCATAAAGCTATGTCTATGCCTTCTGTCAAAACTGAAATTAAGTTTAATCAACAAATGCAACAAAAAGTATTCTAGTGAAGACAAAAGAGAAGTACCAAACCAGCAGGGTTTGCACTAAATTCAAATCTGTGAGACACTTATGAAGAACTGATTCAAAATATGGGACAGTGAGTACCTACCACTGAAAGACCACCCTGACACAGAATCTCATACATCATGGTCATTAATGCAAGATGCCAGTGGGAAGAGCTGATATTCTCCGACACAATCTAATCACTACTATAGTCTTAAATTCTCATGCTAAGAAAGTTACTTCACTGCCAAAATTAAAACATGGTCTTAAAACAATTAAAAGGCACACAGCCTTCTAACACAGAGAAGTTAGTCAGGAAACAACTGTGAATGGCCATCAGGTATTTCCAAACTTTTGCTACTTTTTAACATTGACTAAAAGGTCAGTGAGCAAACAGGGCTTCACACAATTCAGAGCAGGGACCTATATTCTGAGCATTCAATCCCACAGTAACTTAAACACATTTAAATTAGAACTACTACAACAGAAGTTTCTCACTAGTGATCACAACTCTGCTCTTTCCTGCACTAAGCTTTGCACATACTGTCAAAAAAGTAAGTGAACACAAAACCATCATCAGAAAGCAAAATTATTAGGTCACTGTTGTATCAGCTCTTCAAACCATTTTCCCGCTTGCTAAATGCCAGAAAACCAGTCACCTTTACACAAGGATAAGCCACCAAAACCCCTGTTGTCCCCAGCTACCATGCTGCCTGCCCTCTTTTTATTTTTTTGGCTTGGTTAATTTTGAACTTAGATCAATCCTCTAATAAAGTTCAAATGTACCAGGAGACAGACAAGATCAGTTCTTCCCAGCAGTAATGCCAGTTTATGCTTTTAACATAAAAAGTATAGCTTTAACACTACTCTAAAGAGATGCATAGATATGATTCATATTACAACAGCCAATGTTCACTAAATTTTTTTTCCTGTGGTAATTCACAATCGGCAATTTTTCTAACAACATTTTTATATACTGACAAAAAGACAAGTGATGTGGCAGTAGCTCATTAAATCTTCCACTGAGTCTAAAGGAATAGACTTTCTTACAATCAATCAGCATATTGAACACAAAAGCAAATAATGGAATCAGGCAAATAACAAAATTACACACATCTTCCTCAGTTGACTAGGTTCACATTAGCCACCACTTATTCAATTTATATTTTTCTTTTCTGGAATGAATTATAGAGAAGTCAACCTAAGCAGGCAGTGAGAGTTTGTTTCCACTAAAATCCATTGGGAGTTAAAAACACTTATAAGTACACAATCAAGACTTCACTCTGGTACCATCCATGCATAGAAAGAATTGTTCATCTCATACACAACTATTCTTCTCACAAAACAAAGGCACACTACATGGAAGCATGAAAAAGGTGTGTAGCATCACAACTCAGATTGGAGCACTCCATTAACTTAATAACCTAACCTGTAAAAAATCCAGTTTGCTGAGCTTGCAGATCTAAATCTTTCCACTGCATCACAGATGCTTTATTTTGAAATTCAGATTTTCACAATGACAGGTTTAATTAGGTAAAGACACTTTAAGGTTAAGAAATAGGCTTAAGAACAGTAAGGGAACGCAGACTGGAAGTGCAGGCAACACCTAAGATTTGTGCTTATCTCTGACTACACAATAATCAAACAGTCCTGGTCTCTGCTTTGGAAATACAGAGCCAGCCATTCTCCCAGCAGACACTAAGGTGACAGAAGTTTAAGCCTTGCAAAAAGATAAGGAGGCTAAATATAGAAAATTCATATTCTAGGTATTCCATATTACCAAAACAAACACTGAAGTTATATTCAATATATTATAATATCATTGTATTATTATATATACATTACAATTCAAATAATTTTGTCTTGTCAGTTATCATAAATCTAGAAGCATTAAATCAGTTTCATAATATAATGCATGTACTCTAGTAACCATTTTTAGAATCAGAATAATTAAGGTTGGAAAAGACCTCCAAGATTAAGTCCAACTGTTGACCCAGCACCAACATAACATCCCTAAGTGCCACATCCACATGCCTTTTGAACACTCCCACTTTCTTGTAGTGAGAGGCCAAAAATTCAACACAGGATTCAAGGTGTGGCCTCACCAGTGCCCAGTACAGTGGAATGATCATTGCCCTGGTCCTGCTAGCCACACTACTGCTGATACAGGCCAGGATGCAATGGCCTTCTGGGCCACCTGGGCTCATGTTCAGCTGGCTGTTAACCAGCACCCCTAGGTCCTTTTTTGCTGGGCAGCTTTCCAGCCACTCTGCCCCAAGCCTGCACTGCTGCAGGGGGTTGCGGTGACCCAAGTGCAGGACCCGGCCCTTTGCCTTGTTGAACTACATAGGCTTGGCCTCAGCCCATTGATCCAACTTGTCCCGATCCCTCTGTAAAGCCTTTAGACCCTCCAGCAGATCAACACCAACTTGGTGTCATCTGCAGACTTACTGAGGGTGTACTTGAACCTCTCAACCAATCACAGATAAAGATATTAAACAGGATGGGCCTAAACACTGAGCCCTGGGGAACAGCACTAGTGAACGTCCCGTAGCTGGATTTAACTTTGTTCCCTGCCACTCTCTGAGCTCATCCAGCCAGTTTTCTACCCAGCTAACAGTGTGTCCTGGGGTGACTTTATGACGCTCGTATCCCTATTCGTCTGTTTAGCCCAGAAATAAGTTTTGCACCTTTAAGACTGGTTCTGAGAGCGAAGGGGGAAGGGGGGGGAGAGGAAGAAGAAGTGCGGAGTTTGTTTTCAGAAACTGTACTCACTCCTCCACATTCCTGCCCCTGGACTGTGTTGTCTGCAGATGGACAGATGGCAAGAGAGAGCTCTCCTTTGCTTTTAATTAGTTTCTAGCCAGTTGAGGCAGAGAAGTTCCCTGGACTGTGGTTTTTCTTTTTCTTTGGACCTGTTTAAACCTGCTCTGGACTGAAAACCCGGAAGAGCACTGGCAGCTCGCGCCTGTGGCCCACCAGGCCGGGCCTGGGCCACAGCATTTCCATCGCTGGAGGGACTGATCAGAGACTGAGTGAGCCAAGCTACAGCCCACGGAGGGGACTTTCTGAGTTTGTCATCTCTTTTGGAGCAGCAAGAGGTTTTATTGTTTAATATTGTTCATTTTTGTGTGCTGGTGAATGCTTTGCCTGTTAAATAAACAGTTTTTTCCACTTCTCTCCAAGGAAATCTATTTCTTGAACCAGTTGGGGGAGGAGCAGCTTGAATTTGCTTTCTAGAGGAAACCCCTTTAGAGGTTTTCTCCCAAATTTGCCCTAAACTAGGACACAGTGCAACTGGCCAAGCCATGAACAGCCAATGCCTCCAGGAGAATGTTGTGGGAGACAGAGTCAAAGGCTTTACTAAACTCCAGGCAGATAACATCCACAGCCTTTGCCTCATCCACTAGGCAGGTTGCCTTGTCATGGGAGATCAGGTTAGTGAGGCAGGACCTGCCTTCAAAACCTCATGCTGACTGGGCCTGATCCCCTGGTTGTCCTGTAGGTGCCACATGATGGCACTCAAGATAATCTGTGCCGTAACCTTCCCTGGCATTGAGGTCAGGCTGACAGGCCTGTAGTGCCCCAGATCCTACTTCCAACCCTTCTTGTAGATGGTGACCCAGGACTGGTGATAAATGGTTGAAAGTAGTTTGGTGAGCACTTCTGTCAGCTCCCTCAGTATCCTTGGTGGAGCCCATTCAGCCCCAAGGGCTTGTGTGTGTCTAAGTGGTGTAGCAGGTCATTGACCATTTCCCCTTGGATTGTGGGGGCTTTATTCTGCTACCTGTCTCCATCTTCCAGCTCAGGGGGCTGGGCACCCAGAGAACAAACTGGTCTTGTTATAAAAGACTGAAGCAAAGAAGGCATTGAGTACCTCAGCCTTTTCCTCATCCTTTGTCACTATGTTTTCCCCCGAACTTAAGTGAGGATATTCTCCTTAGCCCTCCTTTTTCTGCTGATACTGAAACATTTTTTATTGTCTTGTATGGCAGCAGCCATATTAAGGCTTTGGCCCTTCTAATTTTCTCCCTGTACAACACTATGACATCGTTGTAGTCCTCACAAGTTGCCTGCCCCTTCTTCCAAGGTCGATCGATTCTTTTTTCCCCCCCAGCTTCCAGCGGAAGCTCTGTTAAGCCAGGTCCACAGTCTTCCCCAGCAGCTCGTCTTTCAGCACATGGGACAGCATGCTCCTGAACCTTTAAGAATTCCTTCTTGAAGAATGTCCTACCTTCTCAGATTCCTTTGTCCTTCAGGACTGCCTCCCAAGGGGGTCCATCAAGCAGTCTCCTAAAAAGGCTAGTATGTGTAGCACAGAGGCTGAACAACTGAATATCAGGGTTTTCTCTGAGTGAACATCATATTTTCACCACAGTGTCAATCTCATTTCTGCTATTTTCAGTGCATATAATTTCTTAAAATTTTATTGTTCTACAGTAAAGAAGTAACACAATGGCTTAGAAAATCTTCCCCGATAAAAGTCAATAAAATAACTCCAGTCTCACTAGGTAGCTTAAAATAGAGACAATGCATTGCAAAGACATTAGCTGACCCCTATTTTTTTATCCAGTGCCTAGATTCCTACATATGCATGTTAAAAATAGGTTAGAAACTGTTGTAAAATAGTTAATAATTGCTAAGCATATACTGTTAAAAGGTTTGGTTATTATATTGTAAAAGGGGTTAAAAGTGTAGTTATAAGAAATAAGGTACCCCAATTACCATATTACACCTAAGTGAAGTGCACCCCCTTCCCCCAAACAAAAACAAGCCAGCCTAGACAGAATGTGAACCAATCAATACCTGAACCTTCATGCAAATGAAGGATCCCAACAGAAACCAATCCAAAGGGACAAAAAACAGTGTAAAAAGGGGACATCCAGGTCAGTAAGGTGTGCCACTCAACATTGGACATCGGGAATCTCCCTGCCACAAGGAAGAAGACCCAGCGCCGGCTTTGCAGCATCCTTCCGCTCGTCGCTGACTGGGAACGTGCCTGTCCTATCCATGGACCCAGACCCCCCCATGCTTTAGGCCTTATAATAAAAGCTGAAATCACTTCAGTACTGGGAGTGCGCTTCCTGTTTTTAACATACACGCTCTGCATGAAGCATTTCTAAAAAAGGGTTCTGTAGTTATTACCAGCCACCTATTTACTTGCATCTGAAGCACCTAATTCTGCGTAACAGAAAAGACTACCAGATGAAATGACAGAAGATTTTTATTATTATTTTGTCTTGGTTTTGTAGACAAATTTTGGGAGAAAACACCATGTAATGAGCATTTCCTCTAAAAGGGAAAGGGCTTCAATAACTCCCTTTTCTTCTGCCAATGAGAGAAATTGATACCAGCAGGTGAAAGTGAAAAAGAAAGGACTGTTTACTAACAAAAAAACCAGAGGGGGGGTTGCCCGCAAGGCACAGAAAAGGATTGAATAAATGTTAGATATGAACTCCCAGAAACTTACCCTCCACCCACACATCCACCCACCCACAGCAGAACAAAAAAACCCCTCAAATATCCAGGGAAGAAAAATACACAGGCTGACTGTGTGGCCTGGAAAACAAAATGGCGACTGTTCCCTTTTGTCTCCGGGAAGGGGAAGAGGAATTCATGTAGCAACCTGGAGCAGAGCAGATGTGAAACATGTTGATCCTCTGGCATTGGTTTTCCTCCTCATGGCAAGCAAAACTGGTGGATTTTGATGTCCCTTCTTTTGCTGGCTCGGTCTTTCCCGGGGTTCGGACTGACTGTGGCCACCCCACAGGCTCCCCGAGTCAGAAAGAAAAAAAAAACAATCAAAAAAAGTTGCTGAAAGGATTTGCCAGTGAAAAGCCTCCAGGCCAGGGGAAGGTAAAAAAAACCCAAAAAAACCACAGAAGCTTCTTGCCTAAGTTGGCAAAAATTAATCCAGCAAAAGGCAATGAAGTAACAATCTGTGTAGCCACAGAGAGAGATATTGAACAGAGCCTGCGCCTGGGGCTCCCAGGCTCCAGCCCCGCCTCCTGGTTCATCTTAAAGATACTGCAGACATTTCTGGGCATAAAGCAGATGATTAGGGAATAAAGTATCATCATAAAATCACCCCAATACAATTTCTACTAATATCCAAAGAAAGGTCAGCCATCCCCGAAATACTGAGAAATAAATTGCACAGCTTTATACAACTCCCTGCAGATTTCTCGGGTTTTGTCATGGTTTAAGAGCGGCACCCCCTAATTTGGTGCCACACCACCACCACCACACTCACTTCCCTCTCCCCTCCAGTGGGAGATATGAGGCAGAGATTATGGGTTGAGATAAGAACAATTTACTGGAAACAGCAACGAGATAAGAAAACAAACAGTAACAGCAACAATGCTAATAACAAAAGCATACAAAAACCCCACATTCACCAACCAACCTGGCGCTGCACAACCCTCAAGAAAATGAACAAAATGGAGGGGGGACCCTCTGCAAGCCACCTTTTTCTTCCTGGTGGTAAGCAACATCCCCCTCCTCCTCAGAAGTGAGAATTCCTTACTTCTGCCCGCCTCCGGCAGTGAGATGAGGGGTATAGAATAAAAAGTTAGGAACACCCAGAGGCTCTAGGATCCATGCCCTCAAAACTACTGTAGAAAAATTCACTGTTCTGGCCAAAAAAACAGGACATTATCTACCCCTTGTTCTATACCATCTAGCTCATGTCCAGATCTTATACCTTCCAAATATATACATACGTATATACAAAAATATGCACAAGCAAACATATAATTTCCATTGTCAATGGCCAACCCTCCAAGATGTCTGTTGCATTCATTTAGTCCATGACTGTGGGTTCTATCTGTCCTAGATGCCTTCCAGGGGAGGAGGGTTGGTGTGCTGTCAGCTGGCTGCTGCATCAGGAGCTCATGACTGGTGTATCTCGAGCAGTCCATCCTCATTGTCCATGGTAGTTATGGCACAGTGGCAGTGTCATTCAGCAACCGATATTATACAATTCAACATTACAGATGGTTCTCACCTAAAATCAAATTCCCTTGAGGTACACATCACATTTCCCCATTCCTCTGCATTACCAACCAAGTGCACCCAGGTCCTTGAGCAAAAACAATCCCACAGATGGGTTTGCCTTTCCTTGAGGCAGGACTAATCCAAACTGTCTTCCCCCTAACATATTCCTCATATGCACCATGGGAACTTTATCCCCTTCAATGGTACATGGAAGTTTTGATTGGGCAGGGCCAGCTCAACTGGTAGAGCTCTAGTGTTAACTAACCAGGTGGCCTTTGCTAAATGTAGATCCCAATGTTTGAAGGTCCCACACCCCCCCACTACTTTAAATGTGGTTTTTAACAGTCCATTGTACCGTTCAATTTTCCCAGAGGCCGGTGCATGATAGGGAATATGATACATCCACTCAATTCTGTGCTCTCCAGTTCAGGTGTCTATGAGGCTATTTTTGAAATGAGTTCCATTGTCCAACTCAATTCTTTCTGAGGTGCCATGTGGCCACAGGACTTGCTTTTCAAGGCCCAAGATGGTGTTCTGGACAATGACATGAGGCACAGAATATGTCTCCAGCCACCCAGTGGTTGTTTCCACCATTGTCAGCACACAGTGCTGGTCTTGGTAGGTTTGTGACAGCATGATATAATCAATCTGCCAGGCCTCCCTATACTTATATTTTGACCATCGTCCCCCACACCACAGAGGGTTTACCCACTTGGCCTGCTTGACAACAGCACGTTTGACAGTTATGGATAATCTGGGATATAGTGTCCATGGTTAAGTCCACACCTTGATAATGAGCCCATCTGTATGTTGCATCTCTTTCCTGATGACCTGATGCATCATGAGCCCATTGAGCCAGAAATAATTCACCCTTATGTCACCAGTCCAGATCTCTCTGAGACACTTTAACCTTGGCAGTTTGAGCTACATCTCACCATTTTTCCACATGCACCCAAGTCACACTACTGAAGAACATCGCATCTACATGATGTACTTTTACAGTCAATTTCTCTACCTGAGCAGCCATGTCTTGCCATGATTCAGCAGCCCAGATGGCTTTCCCTCTGTGCTGCCAATTGGTCTTTTTTCCATTGGTCCAGCCACACCCACAAAGCATTTTCTACCATCCACAAGTCAGTGGGGAGGTGGAATGCTGGCCATTTCTCTCCTTCAGCAATATCCAAAGTCAAATGGATGGCTTTCAGCTCTGCAACATGACTTGATCTACCTTGCCCCTCAATAGCTTCTGTGACTCACTGTGTATGAATCCCTAAGTCAGCTTTCCATGTTTGATGTATGCCTACGATAACGGCAGAAACCGTCAAGAAAGAGATCGTATTGTTTTTCATTTTCTGGTAGTTGACTATATGGTGGGGCCTCCTCAGCACATTACCTTTTCCTCTTCCTCCTCTGAAATTAGTCTGAAATTCTCACCTGCTGGCCAGTTTGTTATGACTTCCAAGATCCCTGGGTAACTGGGGTTTTCAGCTTGCTGTGTGATCAACACAACCCACTTACTCCACGTAACATCAGTGGCATGATGTGTGGAAGGGACTTTCCCTTTGAACATCCAGCCCAGCACTGGCAGTCAGGGTGTCAGGAGGAGCTGTGCTTCAGTGCCAACCACTTCTGAAGCAGCTTGAACCCCTTTATAAGTTGCCAGTATCTCTTTTTCAGTTGGGGTGTAAAAGGCCTTGGATCCTTTGTATCCCTGACTCCAGAATCCCAGGGGTCATCCTTGGGTCTCCTCAGGTACTTTTTGCTAGAGGCTCCAGAAAGAACCATTCTCCTCAGCTGTGGTGTAGAACACATTTTTCACATCCTGTCCTGTCCTGACTGGCCCAAGGGCTACTACATGAACAATCTCCTGTGTAATTTGTTCAAAATCTTGTTCTTGTTCAGGACTCCTGTTGGAGGTGAGGGAAAAGAAAAAAAGGAAAAATCCTTTCTCTCAGGGAATTTTTCTCCCATTTGTTGCCTAAGAGAGCGACGCTATTTATGAGACAAAATATGTGGCTGGGAGGGGGTAGGGGTGCAGTTGGCTGCAGTCT
>VWZV01009259.1:160-11228 GCA_013397155.1 Irena cyanogastra | reverse complement strand
CTGGTCCCTTTAGGCATCTGTGATCACAGGAGGTCTCAATGGCTGCTATTTTTACTGTCAGGACTTGTTGATCTATGGAGTTTTGGGCTGTCTTTCCTTCCAAAAGGAGCATCACTCCAGCTGGAGGAAGACCATTGGAAAATATGTTTGGTATTAGAATTCCCATCATCAGAATACTTTCATCTGAATGAGTGCTTCCTGAGAACAAATCCAGCATTTAGTGCAGTTTGTTATCAGCGTCACAGCTTGCATTAGCTTTAGGTTTAAAATTCTCTTCCAAGGGTCAGGTAGTATTTGTTCTATGTGTGCTGTATTAGGGTGGCCCTTAGGAAAAAACCCATTGCTCTCTTTCTTTTACAATCATTAGTTGAAAGGTCTGTTAGTATGGCTGACTAATGCAGGTGTGAACAGCCATGCTATAATACTGAAAACATTGGCCTTTAAACATAAAAAGTTAAACCATACGATTGTCATTTTAGAGTTTCTGATTCTGTTGCAGCTTTAGCTACAGCAGATTTATTAGTTAATTTGCTGTCCAGTATGGTTCCTCTGTGTTCGGAACTGGCTTTAATCGCTTATAGGAGTCCAGGACTCTCCATCAGTAGCCTTAATGGCTGCTTAGCAACAGTCCTTCCCACTGCTGCTTGAGTGACTTCTTGTCTCACATTGGAATACACACTCAGTTTTCTGTCCGTGAAGATATATTTGAACATCCAGCATTATTAGAGAAATTAAACCAACAGAACTTAAGCAATCATAAAGGCATCTTTTCCAGAGAGTTACGGCATCAAATGCATCTCAGGTGTCTAGTTGCAAACACAGCACTCTACTCACTACCACCAGATGATGGCAGTGTGAGAGCAGATTGTGAAGCTTCATTGAGAAACTTGTTTTGTTGAGAGCATAAAATAAACTTGTACAAAGACAAGACCAGTTTAGAATGTGGGGAATATCCATCAGGAACTGATTCTGTGTTGGTGGCCATTAGAATCGATAGCCATCCAGGCCATCAGTCCTCAGTTGTCCATAAGAGTCATAAATACAATCCCGATTTGGGGTAATTTGAACATGACTGGTTGGCACACCTTTAGGTTGTCCTGAAAAGCTTCAATTTTATCAGTTGGAGCTGTTTCAAAAGACAGGGCTCAAGACAGCTCATGAAACAGGACTACCCATTGGTCCATAGTAGTTATTTATCTGATATAAGAGGATAACCTGTTATCCCATCCAGATTTGGGAGGCCTAAGGTAGTGCTTTAGCAAACCATTGGCACATTCCACGATCCCATTTGCTTGGGGATAATAAGATGTATGGAAAACCCATTGAATACCTTCCTTTTTGGCCCAATCTTATTCTATCACACCAGCGAAGTGTGATCCATTGTGTGATACATGAAGACACAAGACCCACCAGCAGAGAGTGAATCTGAGGTTTATTAGGAAGCATCAGTATATATATCTTTTACTCCTAAGAGCTTTTTTTTGGTTACAGCTTATAGATGTGATCACAGTCCTACAATAAATCTCTCCTCTTGACGTTTTCCACTGTTGTCTCCAAAGCCATGGTAAAGGAGTGTGAAGAGTGTGCGTGAAGAGTGTGCATAAATGTTGACGTAGAAGTAGAAACTCATTCGTTCAGTTCTGTCTCAGGTACACGCTGTGTCAGAGAGACCTGCTGCTGCTGCTGGTGCTGGCACTGCTGCTGTCATTCTCTGTTTAACTCTTTCCTTACATCAACACCTGTTAACCCAACAACTCCCCCTTTTCTATTTTTTGGGGGTCATGGACAAAGAGAGAGCAACCATAGCTTGTTTCTGTGTGCCTTTAATGGCTCTGATTATGTTGAAAAGGACAAGATAGAAAATTAAAAAATATATCACTGGTAGACAACCTAATCCAATAAAACCCCAAATTTGTAAATTTATTCCTGAAAACCAATTTTTTTGATTTAGCCAAGTAAGATAATTTTTATGTCTGTCAACACTTTTTGTTCTTCCAGAGTTTTCAAATCTCTGAGTTGATCTTTTAATTGAGTGCAAAGTGAGTAGATATCTTGTCTTAGGGCTTTATCAAAGGCTCCTTGAAGGTGGTTTTTGATTGTTTCCCAATTTTGTTCCGTTTCATTCCATAGAAGAGAAGTAACACATAGAGAGTTATGTATGTGTTCCCAATCACAATGTAAAGATATGCAGGTTTTTTGAGCCTCAACTCTTTTGCCAATCCACAAAAGATCATTTTCTAAGGCATCTCATCTGGTCATAATTTCCTTGTCAATTTGCTATTGTATTTGTAATTCTTTTGCAATATTGGTTAGAGCTTGTCCACAGTGTGGGCAGTTTGAATGGAATTAGTTAAAGCTGCAACAGCTGCAGAGGCTGTAGTTAAAATTATTACAGCAGAAATGATGGCAAAGATCAACCAACCAAGAAATTTGTGAACTCATTCCTTATTCTTTTGGATTTCCTCCTGGAATAGTCAAGCCAATTGTGAAAGTCCATCTTGTCCTTCCCAAGTCTGAGTCAGATTTACAGGTACCCAAATTTCCGGTCTTCTCTTAAATGGAAGAAGAGCAGAAAAGTTATTAATATCTTTTTTGATTACACATTGTCGCAGTTGGGGGAGATAGAGGCATGACGCACACTTCGATGTTCATGCAGCAGAGTTTTAATGGTGTGTACGGCTCTTACATACCCTATTCGAAAGACTCCGCATTCGACTCTGATTGGCTATGATTGGTTACCATCCAGCTCACTGACCAGTAGCTGCCTGCTTATGTTTTTGTCAGGGATTGGCTCTCTGTAGCCAAATCCCACCTCCTTTCAGGCTGCACAGACCAGCTGTTTTGCTGTCTTGACACATAATTTAAAAACAAAAGAATTAGCAGACAGAAAATACAAGCCATTCCTATAATCAATTGAAAAATCATTAGTTAAAGCAAAAACATATGGGTGTGAAGTACAAGTCATTAGTGATTGTTTCTTTAGCAATGCTAAATTTGCGAAGGTAGCATTCTTGTTCAAGTTCACCTGGTATATGATATTACCGAAGGCAGGTAACAGGATTTTCCACAGATGCTTATGAACACATGATTGATTATTACCTAGATAATATTGAATCAGTGTTCTGGCCATTCCGCTATCATGCCAAACAATGCTGTGGTTTGCCTTTTGGGAGGGAAGAATGATTTTATTTAGCCCCTTTTCTCTAAGGATACCATGTGGTCCCCAGTCAATTTTTCTCCCATACTGTAAGAATTGTTGTTGTGGTTGTTGTCCTAAACATGATGTCCATGCCAAATGTCGGAAATTGGAAATGGACGTAAAACGACATTTGGGATAATGAGGTGGGGTGGCATCCACAGGATTGTTGGAGATAGACAGAATGGTTGGCAATGTAATAGCAGTCAAATTTTTTCCTGAGGATTCATATATCAAGTGCAATTGCATAGAAAAATTGGCACAAGGTAAAGGTGAAAAGGTCCTCATTTGATTCCACATTAAGCAAATAATCAGTAACATAAGAAGCATTAGTAATATATGTATTTACAGCNTATTTATTTAACAGGCAAAGCATTCACCAGCACAACAACAGAAAAAATGACCAATATTAAACCATAAAACCTCTTGCCGCTCTAAAAGAGATGACAAACTCAGAAAGTCCCCTTCATGGGCTGTAGCTCAGCTCACTCAGTCTCTTATCAGTCCTTCTGGCACTGGAAATGCCACGGCCCAGGCCTGGCCCTGTGGGCCACAGTTGCGAGCCGCCGGTGTTTTCTGGGTGTTCAGTCTAGAGCAGGTTTTAAGAGGTCTAAAGAGAAAGAAAAACTCACAGTCTAGGGAACTTCTCTGCCTCAGCTAGCTAAAACTAACTAAAAGCAAAGGAGAGCTCTGTCCTGCTGTCTGTTTGTCTGCGGACAACACAGTCTAGCAGCTGGATGTGGGGGAGCAAGTGCAGTTTCTGATAACAAACTCCGCGCTTCTTCTCTCCCCCCGTCACTCTCGGAACAAGTCTTAAAGGTGCAAAACTTATTATCCAGCATAAACAGAACAGACGATTGGGGATACAGGCATCATATAGCCAACCCAGGACAGGGGGCATGCCTATGGGATTTCCTCTTTTTTATTTCTGTAGCATGTTTTTCAATGTGTAATGTGTCCCCTGTGCTATGGCTTGGCCTGTTGGAGAATGGGCAATATCTGTAACATGTCTGATCCCCCAAGTGTGGAAAAAATCTTGTGTTTTTCAAGATGTATATGCATGTCCATTATCTGCTTTTTTCTGTTGAGGAACGTCCATAGTAGCAAAGGCACGCAGCCAATGTCAGGTGGCATCTCTTGATTTCTCACCTTTGTGAGCTGTTGCTACTGTGAAACCCAAAAAAGTATCAATAGAAACATGCACATATTTGAAAATCCCAAAACTTGATATGTGGGTAATGTGCTTGCCAAATGTCATTAGGTTTTAACCCTCGTGGGTTTGTACCTAACATTTATGGTAAGGAAAAGGTTTGCTGGCATTGTGAACAAGCATTCACTATATCTCGAGCTTGTGGCAAGGTTAAGCCAAATTGTTTATAAGCCCAGGCCTGGGACCAAACAACAACTATTGTGCTGCATGCTCTAAGGAAAGTACCTGATACAAAAAATCTGGAGCCAGGATTTGCTGCTGTTCATCAGGGTGCCCAAGAACCATATATCACCTTCATTGACCGACTGCAATCAGCAGCCAGATGGCAAATTGAAATGCAAGCAGCAGCCAATGATATTTTAAAATCCCTAGCTTATGAAAATGCTAATAATGACTGTAAAAAAGCCTTAGATTCAATATGCAACCGTGCCAATGTTGAACTTGCTGATTACATCAAAGCATGTGCTAATATAGTCTCAGAACAATATAAAGCAGACCTAATTGCTACCACAATCGTCCAGCAATGGCAAGTAGCTAAAGCAACTGTTAAGTGCTTTGCATGTGGAGACAAGGGGCATGTTCAAAAACAATGCCCAAAGGGACAGAAAACTAGTAAAAAGCCAAACAAACCCTCTTCTCACTGCAAAAAAGGCCTTCATTGGAGTAGCCAATAATTGCAGCTGGGCACGGGCAGTGGCATACATACAGGTCCCTGAGAGCTGGGGTACTATGATATTAAGCAGCAGATTTTGATTGCCCCTATTCAATGCCTGTGTTTGAGCCAAATCTACAAATTCCATCCACCACACAGAGTATTGCCCCTCCATTAAAACTGTTTTAAAAAGAGATTTCCAGTCCACCTGTAACATGGTATGCGATTTCACAATAGCATCCATTAAATTCACATTAAAGGAGGAATGCAAGCTGCTTTCCTTCACTGATTTCCTTAGTTCTTTAACCATTTCATAGGACAACTGTTCATGATGTGAATTTTGACTGCGATATATTACAGGCATAGCTTGTAAAAATTCAATCTCTCCCTCTTGTACAGCTCTCCTGTGGCAGCTATGTGTGAACCTTTCTGGCTCAGGTTCAGTGGGTAACGTCCTCATCATCATTAGCAAGGAGAGACATGGCATAGGGAAGGGGACGAGTGGGTGAAAGGGTTGCAGCTGCCTTTTGGCACACTCTGTAATATTTCTTCCACACTTGAAGCGGTGGCTGCCATAATGCGTATTGGTGTCAGAGAAGGGTATAAATCTGGTTCTTGGTCGGGATCAACCGGCCCTGGATCAAACGGGTCTTGGCGTTCCGGATCATCCTTCTTAGGAGAGGATAGTGGTTCGTCCAAGGGGACATGGTACACTTCCTTAAATTGTTGCAAGGCAGAATAGATGACACACTGAGTCACAATATCATCCAGGTGAACATCATGGTGAGTAACCTGATGAGTTTGTAAGCATTCCCCAACTTTTTGCCAATAACTAAGTTCATAAGTGTAGCAGCCGAACAAGCGGCTGATAAAGTCCAGAGTAGGGAAGCAAAAAGGGCCTTTGCATAGTATCCACAGATGTTTAATTCAGCCGCACAGTAAGATGTTCAAGGTCACAAGGCTAAACCCCCGGGAACAGTCCAGATTCTTGTATATCAAGAGGTCGGGGCTGAACAGTGGCATAGGGGCAATACAAAGATGAGGGCCAATGGGGGAATAGGGAGGGAGTGGCTGAGGGGCATAGGAGCAAGGGGAAGGAGCTAACAGCTTTTGAGGGAAGTTTCTTGTGTCTCCCTAAACCAGGGAATGCCTGTCAGGGTCTCCACAATAAGAACCATCAGAGGGGTACCAGGGGCAGTTTTGTTGAATCCATATGAGTAAGGATATAGGTTTTTAAGGTATTACTTTAAATCCTTGCTCCCTGGAAATGTGCATCAGAAAGTCTTTATGGAGTCTTTGAGATTTAGTTGTGCTTTGCCCCATAATTAAAGAAATCTGCTGACCAGCCACTCACTTTTTGGCTAACCTGGTTCTATAGCCACAACAAGAGGAGCTCCTTGGTGATCTTGCAGACACAACTGGATGGTTCAACTGGTGTGTATCACAGGACTGGATCACCACAGCAGTTGTTAGCCTCACACTGGGCGCCATTTGTGATACATAATGAGACAAGACCCACCAGCAGAGAGAGAGAATCAAAAGTTTATTTGGAAGCATCAGTATATATATCTTTTACTCCTAAGAGCTTTTTTTTAGTTACAGCTTACAGATGTGATCACAGTCCTACAATAAATCTCTCCTCTTGACATTTTCCACTGTTGTCTCCAAAGCCATGGTAAAGGAGCGTGAAGAGTGTGCGCCTATGTTGACGTAGAAGTAGAAACTCATTCATTCAGTTCTGTCTCGGGTACACGCTGTGTCAGAGAGACCTGCTGCTGGTGCTGGTGGTGCTGCTGCTGTCATTCTCTGTTTAACTCTTTCCTTACACCAACACTGGTTAACGCAACACCATTGTCACTCTGTATAGCGTCTGGGACAGGGAAACTGGAAAACCAGTTACTGGGTCCTGAGATAGTACCACTGGCATCAGCATGTCTGCTTTTAGTGGCAACTAACAGTCCAGATACCACTTCCACACCTGTTAGTATGTACATGTAACCATTGGATGTCTTCAGAGATCCAAGATAATGTATTTGCCAAGTGGATCAGAGTGTTTTGTTACTTTTGATATGTAAAGGTGGTGTCAGGCCTGGATGATTTTGTTCACATCTCATTTGGCACTGGGGACATTGTGCGAGAATGCCTTTACACATCTTCCTGGTCAATAGCCAGCCTCTGCTTTGTGCTGCAAAAAATAGAGCTTCTTGTCCAGTATGACCTAATTTACAATGTAACCATTCACCCAATTAATACAAATGTTGTGGATCTTCCACATGATCAATTTTTATCTTTCTGATTTTTGTCAGATGATCCTCCTTGTTGTTCTAATAAGTCTGTAAAGCTTGGTCCTTTGCATGAGGTTTGACCCATCCTATGTGGATTGGTTGGGATTGAGCCTGTAACAACAACCATTTCCAATCTTCCTTTTGCCAAACCTCTTTTCCATTCACTTGCCAATCTAATGCTTCCCACTGACACAACCACTATGTGGTGCCAGCCCAGACTGAATAAGAATCAACCTATACTGTTCTTGCTTTTTCCTTTACTGCCAGCAATATGGCTTTTAACCCTCCCATCTGCGCACTTCCCATTCCTTCTTCTACTACTTCCATTCCTGTCTGAATGTTAAGAGCAAATGATCTGCACTTCCATTTACTATCAGTGTGTTTGGCTGAGGCATCAGAGAACCAAATATCTTTCACTTCAGAGTCTGAAGTGAATGCAGAAGCATCCAGTGTAGGACTAGGTTTAGATGGCTGTTGTAAATCTAATGTGTCTGGAGTCACAGCTATCTGCAATTTTGTAGGTTTTGGTGACCTTTCAGTTACATACATTTGATATGTGACCCCTGAGATATATGCATACTATTTGTGTACTGCCAGTTTTTTTGCTATTCCCTCTGGCAGAGCACTGCCCTTCTTAATACTGGTTAACAGATTGAAAGGTCCTTGGATTTTCGCAGGTTGACGTTGTTGAATTTTTTCTACTTTTTTAAGAGCTCAGGTCAGAGATAATAATCCCTTTACCCAGTCAGTGCATATCTCCTTTCAGTATCTTTTAATGCTGTGGAACTGAATCCTAATGGCCGTTTCGGTCTGTGTGGGCCTTTCTGAAACATATTACATTAAGTCCCATGTTCAGCAAAACCCCATTCAGCTATTATAAGATCACTGGGATGAACTGGCCCAAGTGATTGATATGTTTTGAACTCCTCTGTCAGTGTTTGCAAAGTCTGTTTGTGACTATCAAGCCATTCCCAATTTTGGTTTTTCCTCATTAATGTGTACAAGGCTCTTTTTATTCTAGAAAATTCAAGAACATGATTTGGTTCTGGTTCAGAGCCAAAAATTAGGAAAAAACCTTGGGAGGGTTTACTTTGGGAGAAGCCAATCCAAAATGGCCCCTCCCAGTCACTGGCTCGGGAAATCAAATTCCTTAGGAGAAAAGTGGAAAAAACTATTTATTTAACAGGCAAAGCATTCACTAGCATAAAACAAAGAAATAATGAACAATATGAACCCATATAACCTCTTGCCGCTCCAAAAGAGATGACAAACTCACAAAGTCCCCTCTGTGGGCTGTGGCTCGGCTCACTCAGTCTCTTATCAGTCCCTCCGGCGCTGGAGACGCCACGGCCCAGGCCCGGCCCGGTGGCCACAGGTGCGAGCTGTTGCTGCTCTTCTGGTTGTTCAGTCCAGGGCAGTGTTACAAAGGTCCAAACAGAAAGAAAACCCACAGTCCAGGGAACTTCGCTGCCTCAGCTAGCTCAAAACTAACTAAAAGCAAAGGAGAGCTCTGTCCTGCCGTCTGTCCATCCGCACACAACACACAGTCCAGCAGCGGGAATGCGGGGGAGCGAGTGCAGTTTCTGATAACAAACTCCGCACTTCTTCTCTCCCCCCTTCGCTCTCGGAACAAATCTTAAAGGTGCAACACTTATTATCCAGCCTAAACAGAGCAGACAATTGGGGATAAAGGCATCATATAGCCAACCCAGGACACTCCAGTATCCTGAAGTACCCATGATCTTTTGACATTCCTTTTTAGTAGTGGGGGTCAATGTATCATCTAATTTTGTGATGGTTTCATCTGGAATTACAGCTTGGCCTGCTATACACCAGGTACCCAGGAATTTTACTTCTTTAGAGGGGCTTTGGCACTTAGATAAAGGCAATTCTATACCCTCTTGATTTAATCTATTCTATATGGCCTGTGCTCTTGTGAAGGGGTACTCTTTGAGCCAGGTCTTACGAGCTCAAAGGGGACCCTTCTCACCTGGGATAGCCCAGCTATCCCAAATGGCATAAAAATAGCAGGATGGCTTCTGAGGCAGTGTTGGAAACAGAAAAATGTTTAATAAAAGGCAAAATAATAAAACTCTTACAGAGAAAACCTGAACCAGGGGCAAGAAGTTCTTGCTCCTGCTAAAACACCCCACAAAAGCAATCAGTGCCTTTGTTCTCTTCTTTTTCTAGTGAATTGCTTAGGTGGGACTTCTTGGCCTCGGTCCAGTCGGCCAGCCTCAGGTCTGAGGTGAAGTCCCAAAGGTCCTATGAGGTGTCTCTGCCCCAGATTTGGGAGAGAAACTTCTGGGCTTTTTACCTTTTTGAGCAGACAAAGAACAACCTTGTCACCCTGTGAACAGGAGCACATCCCTACACTCTTGTTCTTACTGCACTTTCTTCCTCACCTCCTAACAACAAATTGTCAATGCACTAATAAGTCTATATTCCTTCGTGAATTTTTATTTGTTGAAGGAGTTCAGCGAAGGCATTGTGTGCTATCCTGGCTGTGCCCTTGAGGCAGGCAACTGAAGGATTATTGTGTTCCTTCCCAAGTAAATGCAAATTTGGGTTTATCTTCTTCCTGAATTGGGACCATAAAAACATGTCCTTTATATCCAAAACCGCCATCCATTTATGTGCAGATGCCTGCAGCATAGGAATGAGTCTTGCAATATTTGGGACAGGTGCAGTGAGTGGTCCCGCGTTAGCATTAAGCCTTTGATAATCGATTGATAAATGTCAGCTCCCATCTGCTTTTTCCAGTGGCCAAGCAGGAGAATTGTAAGCAGAATGCATCCTAAATATAATGCCCTTTTGTTCTAAATTTTGAATTAATTCATTTATCTCTTCTTTGACTGAAGGAGGGGTAGGGTATTGTTTGATATTAAATAGAGCAGAACCAGGTAAAATTAGAGCTGTTTTTAAGAGATTGATTTTCCTGTCTTTCCCAGAAAGATTACTGTGGGGGTTTTTTGTGGGTCCGAACGACCAATTACTCCTGTTGGGTAATTGCCAAACTTTTCCTTTAAGGATGTCATATCCTAAAATGCTTGCATCATGATCTACAATTGCAAATGCATGTGAAGTCATTTCACAGAATTCACAGAATGACTAGGTTGGAAGACACCTTCAAGATCATCGAGTCCAACCCATGCCCTAACACCTCAACTAAACCATGGCATTGAGTGCCATATCCAGTCTTTTTTTAAACACATTGAGGGATGGTGACTCCACCACCTCCCCGGATAGACCATTCCAGAACTTTATTACTCTTTCCATGAAAATTTTTTTCCTAATATCCAACCTATATGTCCCTTGACACAGCTTGAGACCGTGTCCTGTGGTTCTGTCAGTTGCTGCCTGGTGAAAGAGATTAACCTCCACCTGACTACAACCACCTTTCAGGAAGTTGTAGAGAGCAATAACGTCACCCTCGAGTCTCCTTTTCTCCAGGCTAAACAACCCCAGCTCCCTCAGTCGTTCCTCATAGGGCTTGTATTCCAAGCCCCTCACCAGCCTTGTTGCCTCCTCTGGACACACTCAAGCATCTCAACATCCTTCCTAAACTGAGGGGCCCAGAACCGGACACAGTACTCAAGGTGTGGCCTCACCAGTGCAAGTACATGATGGAGAATGGCTTTGCAAATTCATCTGCCAACTCCCTCATCACCCTGGGATGGATTCCATTTGGTCCCATGAATTTATGAATATCCAAGCGGCTCAGC
>VWZV01009258.1:0-20687 GCA_013397155.1 Irena cyanogastra | reverse complement strand
GGGCATATATTTTATTAAAAGGCCTCATTCTAGAGTCCCAGTGAACACAAGCCTCCTCAATGAGGTAAGAAAGTCATTTTGTTTGCACATATACTGCAGGATCACAGCCTCAAAGTTCATTTTACCTTCCAAGCTGCTCAGAATGAGCTCAAAGAAGTAGAATTACTGTTGAGCTGCATTGAAATAAAAATAACCCAGTTTGAACAAAAATATAATCACTAAAGTAAAAAAAAAAATAAATAAAAAAATCCCTAAACGATTTTTCTGAAAGGCCTCCATATGTTTTCCGTTCAACTAGACCAGGAAGAAACATGCAGAGTTTGCAATAAGAATTGAATCAGAAACAAAACTTTAACTATCTGAAACCACAGAATCAAATCCCGAACCAAAGTAATTCAACAGGCTTTACACCATTAGCTTCACTGGGACAGGACATCAACCCTTACTCCTGCCAGCACCCTTTGAAGATCCCCAGCTGTCAAAGTAAATGGAAAGTCAGGAGTTACACAGACTGCAGGATCCAGCCTTTGGAAAAGCAGATTTGTTCACAATAATTTTGCTTTTATAAAGGAAAAGAAAATACCATATAGCTAAAATACAAAGTAGATTTTTTCCAAATGCAAATGTATGGCTACTCTCCCATCCATTTTCTTTCTTTTCCTTTTAAATAACAATGGATATTTTGATTTTGATCAGTTTGGTAACAACAGTAAAGAAAAAACCTAAGCATAATTTATCTGGGGGGCCAGAAGAGCAAAAACCAACAATGAAAATGACAGAGACAATGGAATGCACAGTAAGGAAAGGCACACAATTATTAGCTACAATAAATAGCCAAAATGAAAGCAATGGAACCACCACTTAAACTTTTAAAAAAATATCTAAAATTATCTCTGCAAACATTTTTAATGAGCCCTCTCTATTGTACTTCAAATACCACAGTACTAATTATAATTTTAGTGTCATAATTTATCAATATTGATTGAATATAGTCTCTGTACAGTAGAAAAGGAAAACTACTACAGCTGATACTTGAATTTACCTGTAAAACTAGTTTCTCCTTTTGTTTCAGGGCAATTGACAAATATTTTAATGTATTAGCTGTGAGGAGTAATTTCTTTTAGTTGTGCAATATCAGCTTTGCAAGTCTTTAAAAAAGGTACATTATTAAAGATATACAATCACTATGTAAGAAAACATTCTTTCTTGGCAATACTGTTCTCTCTTTTAACAGTCTGACTTCTTCACTGACTTGCTTCAGTGGAAAATACTATGAGGTCAAAGTATTCAATCACATAGGAAAGACTGAATTTTAAAAGCATGGTTCAAGAAAAAAACTACAAGCGGAAAAGATCATCATAAGGTCAGTTTACTATATATTGTAGCCAGGGTTTCCTTTCCTAAAAAACCACTACAATCAAGCAATTGAGAGTGTACGGATATTTAAATCCTAAATCTGAATGTTAGGTCACAGGTACCACAGTGCTTAATCCACAGCAGTACACCGGAGTAACACTGTCTGCTGCTCATTCCCACTACTGCCCTACTCTCATTTTGTTGCTGCAACTTGTGTCCTTCTTTGTTCAGAGAACCAATCTACTAAAAAGATTGGAATCTCTTGAAAAGTGGCATTACAGATGACACTGGCCCCTCACTGCCATATTGATTCCGTGGCTTCTAGGGAGGTAACTATTGGGCTTTTCATCATTTGGGAGATTTTTGTTGCTGGAGCTTCTTTTAGTAGATTTCATGAGTATGGCCACTGAAGGCAAAGAATCTGTGTTCACTTTTAGCGCATCACTTAAGCCAAGCAACACTGGTTACCACTAAAACATGTTAATTACTTTATCAAGCTCAGAAATGGGATCTATATTTAAAATGAGTCTCCACCACATTCTACTAGGACAAGCTTAAAGAGAAATTGTTTTCGCTACTAATTGTGATCAACATTTTTAGATTGTATTTTGATAAAATGAAATTTCATCTTTATGTGACAGATATCTCTCCAATGCCAGAAACCTTCTTCGCACATAGGTGTAAAATCACTTCTTTAACTATTTTTGAGCATAAAATATTATTGATTCAAAGACAGATTTTTTAGACACTAAGTGATTCACTTACCCTTTCTGAAAACTTACGGCTGCTTCTTGTTTTACTCTATTGGTGCCCCTACAGGGCTCAATTCTAGGGCCAGCTCTGTTCACACTTTTATCAATAATTTGGATACAGGAGCTGAATGCACCATTAGTAAGTTTGCTGGTTTTATCAAACTGGGAGGTGCTGTTGACTATCCTAAGAGACAAGAGCCCTTGCATAGAGAGGGATCTGGATACAGTGGAGCACTGGGCAATCACCATTGACATGAAAATGACAAGTCAAAATGCCAGATTCTTCACCTGGGATAGAGAAATGCCAGACACAAGTCTAACTGGGAGAGGGACAGCTCTGGGGTTGCAGAGAGGACTCTGGGGGTGCTGGCTGGCAGCAGGCTCTGTGGCAGCCAGCAGTGTGCCCTGGCAGCCAGGAGGGCAGCAAACCCATCCTGGGTGCAGGAAATCCCATCCTGGGTGCAAAAAATCCCATCATGGGTGCAGCAAACCCCATCCCAGGTGCAGGAAATCCTATCATGGGTGCAGGAGATCCCATCCTGGGTGCAGGAAACCCCATCCTGGGCGCAGGAAACCCCACCCTGGGTGCAGCAAACCCCACCCTGGGTACAGCAAACCCCACCCTGGGTGCAGGAAATCCCACCCTGGGTGCAGCAGCCTCGGCACTCTAAAGAGGTGACTGTCCCTCCGTGTCCAGTGTTAGGGCAGGGCCTCCCCTGAGTGCTGGCTGCAGGTCTGGGCTCCGCCATTTCAGAACGGTGGGAAGGCCCTCAAAGGTGTCTGGAGAAGGGCAAGACAGCTGCTGGAAGGGCTGGATACCATGGCCTGCGAGGAGCTGCTAAGGGTTTTGGCCTTGTCCATTTGGAGAAAAGGAGGCTGGGAGGCAACCTCCATGCTCTCTACAGCTTCCGGAGGAGGGGAAGTGGAGAGGGAGGTGCTGATCTCTGCTCCCTGGGATCCAGTGAGAGAGATGTGTGGGAATGGTTCAAAGCTGCGCCAGGGGAGGTTCAGACTCGCCGTTAGGAAACATTTATTTTAGAGAGGGTGGTCAAGCCTGAGCCTATCACTGTGTAAGGGGCATTTGGACAGAGCCCTTAAGAACCTGCTTTACCTTTGGGTTGGCCCTGAAGTGAAGCAGTTGGGCTAAATGATTCTCGTAGGTCCCCACAGCTGAAATATTTTATTTTCTTCTACTGTTATTCCAAGGTTTTGGGGTTTCAAGAGGCTCTATGTGACACCTGTGTACAGGAAATAGAAGCTACCTGAGTAAAAAGTTCCTTAAGTGAAGGATCTGTTCCTTAGGTGAAGGATCTATTCCTTCAAGCTTTTAGGTTCTAAGTTCTGGCCAGGGACTTTTATTTAGGGTCTAGAAAAACTGAACATTACATCTCTATTCAAATAGCACTTAAGCACAAACACAGAATAACTACACAGGTAATACAGTGTGTATTATTATGACATTTTGTGGAAAGATGAAAGTAATTTTAACATTTAAAATTATATTCTGTGTGAATACAGAAGGAAGACTGATACCCTTCGTTTTTAAACAATAAGCAGTGAGAGATTCCAGGCACAACTTTCTACATATTTATCTGATATGTTAAATAAGAAGAATTTCACTTATCTGAATATGTGATCAATCATACATTCCCCCTTTTCTTGTCTTAATAAGACTAAAAACATTTATTTAAAAGTTCTGATAACTGAAATGTGATAGTATACATTTGTGCAAAATGTGATAGAATCCCACTGCAATTCCAACTAATCCATGTTAAATGGATTACATGTACGAACATTAATCAGTTAATAGCCAGTCCCTAAATTAAGAGCAATATAGATGAGAAAACTATGATTGTGAATTTCTTCAATTTACCTTGTTAGTGAGCTAAAACACTGCCTTATACTCTGACATAATCATTGAGGAATAAAGATATTCTCCTGGGGTTAAAAAATTCAGCAGTTTGTTCCCAGTATATATATCTATAATGTAATCCTTACATGATCTACTGATTTGGAAGTTATTGATTGTTTTGGCTAGGTTATGTCTTAGTATTCATTAACATGTTACTAGATAAACAAATTACATATAGTAGTCTGAGATGCATATAGCACAGACATAGCAAACACCTATCCCAAACCCACTTTGCAAAGAACTCCTTTCCTCATAGGAAGAAGATAGAAATAGTGGTTTTCTATATGAGTGAACTAACAATTTCCATAATCAATTAACAATTTAACAATTAGTACAAAATGTTTATCGTAAGTTGCTCTGAGGAGTTCAAAAAAAGAAAACTATGTGCAGAAATTGAAGTCCTGAGCGTTAGTGAATAATCTGGATATCCCAAATTTTTTTTTCTTTATCTGTTTGCATTCGCAAACCACCCTCCACCAGCAGCAGGGCAGGCAGGTGGTATCTCAGCATTCAATATATTGTTGCAACATGTTGAAAAAAGATAGCTACTGTCTTTTTTTCCACAGGCACCTCTCATTCACCATGCCTTTTATCCACTGCCAAAGGTTCACCCTTTTACGCTTTAAAGGAAGTGAAATTCTAAAGCGGTTATCATCACAATGCTCCATTATGAAGAAATTACTAATTCATCATATGTATACAAGAAAGACTGACTTGGTGGTAGAGCTAGCTAAGTCCTGGGTACATGTGACAATTGTGCCTACCTAAATGAGGCAGAACCAATCTGAAAATACGGGATAAATGGACACGAAAATGTGCCACTTTTCCTTTTAGAGATGCCACAAACATACATGGTTTATGGTGGCTTTCAGTACTACTTCAGGACAGAGTATTCATGTATGTCATACTGTCTTCTGAAATCTGTGCCAGAGGGCTGTGTTAAACAGACAAACTTGCACAAAAGAAACAAGCTTGCAAATGAAATTGTATTGATCATGGGAGGAGAACTCCAATCTAGCCCATACAGCTGGGAGACTTAAACCTAAAAGATTTGCATTCCTGTCAACAGAAAATGCTGCAGCAACATCTGCAAACAGGTTCTGTGAAATTTTGCTCAAAATATTGAAACAATACTATGAAGACAGAAAAATACTTCAAGTCTGTGGAATGAAAGAAATCTAAATCTGCAGGAAGAGAAGAAAAAAAAAGATGTAAAATAAGTGCAGTATTTTACATAAAGCTTACCTTAAAAGAATGCTGATAAACCTAAAAAAGTTAGAAAAAGAAGAGCTTTTTTAATTCCTAAAAATTCCCCTGATTAGATTGTAAATATGAAAGTTTAATATCCAAAACAGATACAGGCTGAAATACCTGCAGCAAATGCACACTACCAGTAGTCTGCAGGTACGTAAGGCATGCATCCTGACTAATGAATACAGCATGTTCTCTAGTGATTATAAAAGAACATACAGAGTTGTTTTGGAGAAAAAGCACACTTCGCAGTCACAGACTGGATAAACAAAAAATGCTTGGAGTCAAATCCAATTACTTTTTCCTTTCCAAATTTTCAAATGTAACATAGCTGCCCAGGTCCCAAGGGACCTTGACACACTTGAAATGGGCTGATGCAAATCTCTTGAAATGCAATCATGTGAAGTGCAAGGTCCCATATTTATGTCATGACATTCCCAGGCTACAGGCTGGGTGGAGAAGTGCGACTTCAGCCCTGCAGAGAAAGATTTGGGGGTGATGGTTGAGGAAAACCTCAACAACAGCTGGGAATGTGCATTCACAGCCCAAAAAACCAAACGTGTCCTGGGCTGCATCCAAAGCAGCGTGGCCAGCAGGACCAGGGAGGGGATTCTGCCCCTCTGCTCTGCTCTGCTGATAGCCCACCTGCAGTGCTGCATCAGCTCTGGGATCACAGCACAGGAGGACCATGGACCTGTTGGAGCAAGTCCAGAGAAGGGAATGAGGTTGATAAGAGGACTGGAGCATTTTCCTTATGAAGACAGACTGAGGAAGTTGGGTATGTTCTGCCTGGAGAAGAGAAGGTTGTGTGGAGACCTCACAGCAACTTCCAGGATCTGAAGGGGGCCTACAGGAAAGGTGGAGAGGGATTCTTAACCAGGAACTGCACTGATAGGACAAGGAGTAATGGATACAAACTGAAAGGGGAGAAACAAAGCTTGGGTATTAGGAAGAAATTCTTTACTGTGAGAGTGGTGAGACACTGGAACAGACTGCCCAGAAAGGTTGTGGATTTCCCATCCCTAGGGGTGTTCAAGGCCAGGCAACGTAAGGCCTTGAGCGACCATCTAGAGGGAGCTGTCCCTGCCTATGGCAGAGGGCATTGGACTAGATGATCTTTAATGCCCCTTCCAACCCTTAACAATCTATGATTCTATGTTTATCTTCTTTGCTAGAACAAACAGAGGGTCAAACTGATTAATTTACCATCTTTTCCCCAGATCATCCAGTTTTTTGTATACCTAATGTTTCTTACATACATCTTTAAATATTCTAAACCTTTTTCTCTGTGGTCATTTTCCCCACATTTGGAAAACAAAACAAAAAAATCCCGTGTAAAAATCTGTTGTCAAGCTTGTCATAAAGACTTTTAAAATATATACATTCCACCTAACATGGAAAAATACACGTAAATACACCAGAGTTTTTCACACCAGAGAACCAAAATAGAGAAACTAAAAAGAAAATTCAATTCAGATTACTATTAAAATCAAATTTGAAAACATTTATGGCATGACAGCCTTAGACAGAGACAGTGGCCATATTAGGACAAACGTGTATTTAATCAAAAACAAAGAAAACCTGTAGTCCTTTAGAAAGGTGATGCATCTGTGCCATTGATAACCAGACTGTTTTGAGAACATCACGGCCATTCTCCTGGCATCCAGTTTATTATGCATTTTCAAACAAAAAGAATTAATACAAATTCTTCCTATGGATGGAAAGATAACTATTTTGGATATCTTATTATTAAAAAATTGTGTTTCTTACAATCTTTTAAAATCAGAAACTGGAATACTATATTGAAATAAACTGAGTTTCCAAAACTAGGTTTTTTGATAAACAAATACCAGAATAAACATTAAATTGTCAAAACTGGTAACACTATAATTGCTACAGGGCTTTTATGCAGAAACACACTAAAAGCCAATGAGGCCAGCCTGTATCACAGAAGAAGCAAGGAGCATAGACAGATGAAGCCAGAATGCAGTCAGGGCAGGTGTGGCTGACCTTAGTAGCAATCATTCTCCCTTTCCCCCTACATTGTTGTCTTGTGAAGATGGCATAGTCTCAATGCAAGACTTTACAGTGTAGCAGCAAGGCACTCAAAGGGACACAGAAATATATAAATTATTTTGGTTACATTGCTACACTGAAACTTCTGGAAGAGAGTGAGAGAAGCCATGCTCCACAGCCTGAAGCAGAAACCACAGCAGGAGATTTATCAAGGCACAAGATCCACCTGATTCCTTTTTTTCACAAAAGAAGTCACTGTACTCAGTTGCAGAAATGATAAGTAAATATCTTGCCTGTATGTGATGTCAGACAAAATGATCTAATAATCCTTTTTGCATAAAAGTCTGTGCATCTCTGATTTGATCAGAAATGTTTTATTGTATGCAAAAATGGATTTAGCTGCATCAAAATTACCAGAAAAGTTAAGAAATGGAGGAGGAAAAAGCTCCTGTACCAAGAAGGAAATTAATCAATAAAATCTCACCTCAAAATTAAATTCAAATTATAACCTTTATGCCCTTAAGATTCGCTAGTTTTTCTGAAATAGTTATAATACTTCTACTAGAATTGTATTATCAGGATATGGTATTTATATTGGGCCTTCTTAATTCTTCTTGTTGTTTTCTCTCCAATAATTACAACATATTTTCAGCAGGTGCCATTCTTCCTTTAAAGTTAATGACAACTTTTTCATGCTGTGTTTACTAGCAGAACTAATAGTTTGTGGTGATACATTATATACATACTAATTTTGATTTTATTTTCATGCAGATTTAGATTTGCTCTGAAATAGTATGAATTTCTGTAATAGCATGAGTGGAGACCTCCTACGGTTGGTGATGACTGCTAAATGACAACTGTAAATTGAGGACCAGTCATAAAGCTTGTTAGAAAACAAGACTAATAGATGGGAGCCTCTCACTGACTGACAAGCATAACAACACATTTATTACTAGAAACTATATTAATTTTTTAACCTTGAGATATTATGAAATATAGTGATTAGATCACCTTCTTTGATCACAAGAACAATCCCTAGGTGTTTATATATGGGGGAAAATGGAAGGTGATTTATATTTCATTTTTAACATGCCAATCAATCCAATTTTTTAGAGTCCCTTAAATGTAGTGGTTCCGTATTTAATGAGAGCTGCCAGTAAAATTACTCTTTCATACAGGTTTCAACATGCAAATTTGTTTCAAACAGACATCCAGCTAGGCTAAATCAGTTCTTCTTCAATGCAATCACATATGTTCTTGACCAATTCACAAACATACTCACATGAAAATGATAATTTTGGAAAGCTGCTTATCTACTGAGCATCTTAAATAGAAGTTCGTATAATCTGAATGCCTTTCTGGTTTTGTGAAAAAAACCTTTTTAGCACGTAGAGAAAGTAGTTCAGTAGGCCAGCCAGGGATATAATGGGAAGAAGCAGTGAAATCAATGGAAATGAAAAAAGTAAAGAAAAAGCTAATAAATATTATTCATGCATACCAACACAAATCTTTACTGTATATATGTTGGAATAGTTTTTAGAGAGCATAAGTCTTGATATTTTGGCTATAAAAGCAGTGCTATGCATGCTATAGCTTAATAAGGACAGCTTTCTTGTATGAATGTTAGACAGAAAATTAAAACAAATTAAATATTACAACATAAATATTAGCTTTTTATTAAAAGTCTGAAGCGGAACTCAGAATTACATTAAACCATAAAGAAAAAAGTGAAAATAAACTTAAGTTAAAAAGTCTATCTTTTATTGAATTCTGCATAAAACAAATAGCTTACCTGCTGAAGAGTAAATTAGATTTTTAATTTATTTATCTAAAAGACAGTTAATAAAATTTACCTATTTTATATATTTAACTTTTAACCTGAAATACTCTTCTTTTTTTCTTTCTTTTAACTTAAGCTAGATGTATCAAAAAGAGTTAATATCATTCAAACAATAATTTGCTTATTACAGAACGTAATGATTTGATCAGTGAAGGTGACAAATGACAAAACAAATGAAATTATCAGCTGAAAAGAGTAAATGGAACTAGTACCACTACAGCAAAATAAAGAGAACTTGTGATGACCACAATAAAAAAATTCTTATTAGTTGCTATCCTTTTTCTCTATATGAAAATTCTCCAAATTAATTCAAAACTGGGAAAAAATGTCTGCATATTATTCTAGCAAAATAGTCTGGATACAGGTTATTTTGATCATACCTATATAATCTCTACACAAGGATGAAAAAAGTTATGATGGTAAAGATCAAATGAGGATCACAAGTGAAACAAGCTCTACCTATCAAAGGTGTAATCCAATTAAAGTATTACATTGCTCTATTAAACTCAGTTTAATTATGCCACCTAGTAAAATTAAAACAGACATGGTGCTTTCAAGTAAGTTTAAACTGAACCTTTAGTGTTTCAATTAATTCTTAAATGTTTCAGCTGAAACACACCTAGCCTAAAATTACGATCTAAAATCATGTTATGGCCCAGTTCCTTAGCAAGGAACGTACTTCTGATGTATTCTAATGTATCATTATTACAGAACTACATTATGCAGAAGAAATAACACCCTAAGAAACAGAGGAAATTATTTCAGTGCCAAAATGCAATTTAATAATTGTTGTTTAACTAGCAGTATTTTTTCCTGTTCTTAACAGTGAGTTGATACAGCAGTATAGAATTTATTTTGAGCAACTAAACCAGGCTATTTTACTGATACATAGAGCAAGAGAAAAATGCTGCTGAAGCCATGAACTTAAGCTTTTGTTCAATGTTGGCAAATTCTACCTTTAATTTTTGAAAAAAAAATTAAACCAGTTTTTAATTTGCAAAATATAGCATGGAGTTCTGACTTTCAAGTAATTCTAGGATTTTCAACTTCAAAGTAACTCTACTACTCCTCATTTGTGTTTACTGGATTACAGTAAATTACATTTAAGCCTCACTTGTTTTCACAGTCAGTTAAGCACCTGAAATCTGAAAGAGGAATGACACTTTTTTCAGAAACTCTGTTCTTCTATTAATTCATGCAAAATACAGGCAAATGTTAATATACATTGGTTTTCATAACTCAAGTATAGAATTCTCTGTTGCTATGAAAGCTCCCACTACGTTCAGATGGGATAGTTATATTATTAATGAATTATGACTCTTCACAATTTTCATTTTCAGGAAATAATACTGCATGGGTTTTTTGATAAAGTAATAATTTCTTGCATGGTACCAAAAATTGTATTTATCCATACCAGTCACCTTAAGATTCAAATTGGAGAGAATTTTCAGATCATCTAAATAGCCAAAGGTTTTGCATTAGTTTCTAAAAATCAACTCCCCTCACTTCACTGACATTTTGGACACTGATCAATCTGTATTATTACTGATGCTTTATCTCCTTTCCATATTTTTAAACTGCTGCTACCCTATGTTTCACAATTCTCTTCGCCATTACTTCCAAATCTCTATGTGCAGACCAGAATACTCAGAAGCATGATGTAGAAGTACTTCTTAGGGCAGCAAAGGTAAGATTAGTATAAACCCATTTTCCTAACTGAAATATAGACCAATTGAGTAAGCTCTTAGGTAAAGTTCTCCATCCTCATGTTTATCTATCCACAATATTCTATACCACAGTTGTAACAGAATGCATCTTCACATAGCACTGTCAGACATTCCCACAATGAGCTTTCAATCTGAACACAATGTAGGGACATACCATAGATAAGTAAAAATAGAAAGTTAAAATATATTACCTCAGTATTCTGAACAATTGGAAATTTTTTGAAATAAGCTACCAAAACTATATTAATATCAGGCAAACAAACTGATCAATGGCAGGTAAGTTACAGATACTGATCTATAACTTACATTATTTAACATTTACATCTAACATAGTTATGCTCAACAACACTGTATTTTTCATAAGTTTTCTGAAAAAATATAAAATGTTTAAATTTTATAAATTTTATAAAATGTTTACATTTTAATAACCTTAATGTAATTATCCAGAAGCTGTCAAGGGAAAGGCATGTCTTCATGATTAAGTTTTCATGGCATTCTTACTCCTGTATCTTATACATATATAGTGCTTTTTTTACAAAGAGTACTGGGTAGTCCTTATTCTGACAAAATAATACTGCAATGCATTCTGTCACAAGACCTGTGTCAGTCTGCAAGAACATTACAGTGACTAAGAAACTAGTTTCAAAGGTTTTGCATCAGTCTGAAATACTTACTGTCGCCGGGGAGGCCCGCGTTGTGTGAGTCACTGTATGACCAGAATTTTCCATTGAATTGCCAATCAGATAGGTCCCTCCTGAGCTGCTAATGAGTTGTCCTCCTGTTACGCCCATCTGAATCCCTCCAGTGCCCACCATGCTATGAGACGAGACCACTGTTGTCACCTGTGCAGAACTTCCTTGAGTATCAAAATAATTTCCCCCAGTGTTTTGACTGTACATCTGGGTTTCCGTATAAGGATAAGTTGTTGATCGGCTTCAAGAAAAGAAAATAAAAGAAAAGGAAAATACATTATTTGTATTTCATTTAGCTGAGGGTAATGTTATAACTTAGAAATTGATTTACAAAAACTAAAATCAAATCAAATAAGATTGGTAAACAATCCCTGTTTCCTTCAAGAGTAACAGTTAACCAACTCAAAGCATTAAATAACCAACTCAATGTCAATGATAAGCCAGGTATCCACTGAAGATTATAGAAAAACTGTCAGTCGTACACGAAGGGAAAGAGAGAAAGGAACAACAAAAATTGAAGGCAGGCATACAGAGCTAATCCAATTACTAATTTATTGCAAAGTAATCTACAAAGCTCTACCTGCATCAACATTTTTTTTTAAATTTGACAATAGAATTTCTATTTCTAGTCGAATGCTGTATGTTTTGCATAATGTGTAGTTCGCAAAGTTACAAACAATTCATACAAATAGCTATCTAGCTAACAGAGTCCAATGTTCAAGAATCCTCTGTTGTGTATTTTTAAATTCACTGAAGCTCTTGAATGAAGCTTGAAAATCTGAGTCTGCTGGTATTTTGGGAAATGCAGTTATTTTTACAGGACAAATTCAAAATTAGACATAAATTCATGTAATGATAAAAAATGGCATTTAAGAAATACAAACAAACAGAACTATAACTTGTAAAACAGTCGCAAAGATTAAAGAATTTAAAGGAATGTGACAGTAACATTTTAAAAATAATTATCAAGTATGAAACACTTACAAGTCATTAAACATTTCACCCTAATAAACTATTCAGCTACTTCTATCATGTGTTTCATGTTCTTATTTACGTATTTTGAATCTTCATTCTTCATGTTATAATCTACTTACAATTTTTGAATTTGTATTTGTTCCCACAACCAAATTTGATATTTAACTCAATGTACTTCAAAATTACAAAGTAAATACAATTCATTATTTCAAAGACTGGATCTTTGTACGTTGACAAGCATGATAACAAGTAAAAATCAGTCAGTTTACCCAACCATTAATTTTCTTATTTAAGCATAAAAATCTACAACATTTCTTGTAATCCACAGGCAATATCAATTTATATGGCATGTAACTAAAAAAGTTAAAAAAAACCCAACAACCAAACAACAAAACCCCAAACACTTTTGTACAGAAACACGAGGTGGATGCAGCACTCATGTTTTATGCAATAAGCTGATGATTAAGACACCTATGCAAGAACCTGAAGTCAGGCTTTTCTTCCCCTTTATCTATACAATATTTATTTTTTAATTAATATAGAGAAAAAGTCAAGGCTTGTCAATCAGTTTACTAAAGTCAAGTCAATTTACTATTGTTTTTTCTTAATTATGAAAACTTATTTAAGATTACTTAATTAGTAAACAACAGACCCAGAAATGATAATTTCTTCTTTACCTTCAGAAAAGCATTACTTCTAAATAACTGAGGAACATAATAGTACCTCATCAACAATCCAAGTCAGAAATTTTGCTTTATTAGCTATGGCTACAACAGTTTCTCCCTTCCCCTGCAAAGACTTCCAGAATCTCCAAAACTTAAGTTTTAAAATCTGAAATGTTTCATAAGCCTCATACTACCTTCCTCCCTCTTACCCCTCTTTAAGCTACTTAAACACTTTGCATTTTATTTTGAGTATTTCAAAAGCCTCAAGATCAGCTGCAAAAAATCTTGAAGCTAATCCAAAAGAAATGCCTCGCAGTCTGCCGAAAACAAAGCAAAATAGTTCTTTTAGGGACTAATGCTCAAACAGACATTTAATCTATTAACCTTTCTTTTGAAAGTTAAAATCAATTGATCTTTGCACTGCAATGAACTATGTATGTATTGAGGGACTGCGCAGGTCCCAATTAATCTGTTCTCTCAAGCCATGGTATCATGGCGATACCTTGTGACGCCTTAGGGATACTGTTTATCTTAGAACCATAGGAAAGATCTACTGAGTTGTTAAGGTGCGAAAAAAATACTGTGTCCAACCATTAACTGAATGCGGCCATCTTCATCCCTAAATCATGTCCCCACGTGCCACATCTAGATGTTTTGTGAATGCTTCCAGGGACGGTGGCTACATCACTTCCCCAAATTGCCTGTTGCACTTTCTCGATCACCCTTTGCAGCGAAGAAATGCTTTCTTAATGTCTAACTGAAGTGTCCCTTGGTGTGCCTTAAGGTCATTCATCTTGTGATGAGCACATAACCACTATCAGACTGGATGTTGCCTCTACCTTTACAACTGTGAACAGTGCTATGCAGCGGAGGACAAACTCTGTAGGGGAATGCTGTGATGTAGGCTCAGGGGAAACAGCTCATGGAAATGATCACCAAGTAACTTGACACTGTAATTTCTCCCACAAGAGGAATGAAAAATCTTGGTAGCAGCTGTCAGTAAGGAAAGTAATGAAAGGATAAGATCACTGTTGACAGCAAAAGTCGACATGGCTAGAGGAAATACACTGTACAAAAGATGCAAGGAGAACAAATCTCACTTGCAAAAGTGGAATTGAATATTGGAAGCAGTGCAAATCCTAGATGTCCCGTGTTGGCTATACGATGCCTTTATCCCTAGTTGTCTGCTCTNGGGACTTTGTGAGTTTGGCATCTCTTTTGCAGCGGCAAGAGGTTTTATGGTTTCATATTGTTAGTTTTCTTCTTTGTTGTGCTAGTGAATGCTTTGTCTGTTAAATAAATAGTTTTTTCCACTCTTCTCCAAAAAAATCTTTTTCCCAAACCAGCTGGGGGAGGGACCACTTGAATTTGTTTTTTTCCTAGAGGAAACCCCTTTAGAGCGTTTCCTCCCAAAATTGCCCTAAACCAGGACACTAGAGAATGCTTAAAATTTCGAAGAAAATTCAGTCACAGATTTGGCATGGAACAGGAGATGAAATATTTGTTTGCTTTTACCTTGTTAAGGTGTATCTGTATATCATATATATCATCTGTAGACCTCTATATCACACATAGTCTCTAAATAAGGATTAATTGTAACAGAGCACCTATTTCTGTCTATAACAGTACTCTGTATCAGTGTATCAATGGAACACATCAATGGGTCTGACTCCAAAATAAACACACTCTTCTATTTGGTCCAACAACCACCCAGGTTTTCTAGAATACCTGATCATTGGAGATGATTTAGTAAACCTTTCATAACAGAGATCAACTGTGTACTTAAAAGTGAGATGAAGCTATTATTACTACATGCAACAATTATTGCAACTTAACAAAGAGACATTTAATTTAACCAAAATTATTCAATCTGGAAATTCAAAATGCAGCTGGATGATGTTTTAGAAAGTAGTTTTGAGAAATGATGTTTCTAGAAGAAAGATCTGAATGTTATAAGGTCATTGCACATGGTAACACAATCCTTTAAAATAAAATTGCAGCAAAGAGAAAAATAACTTCAAATAAGGAAGTGATCTCCTATTTCTCCACAGCACCTGTAGCACAAATACATTATACTTTCTCAAATAGCCTGACACTTATCATAGTCAGTTCCTTCCCTCTGCAAAGGTTGTAAAAGCATTCCTAGCTCTTCTCTCCTTTAACAACTGCACATAAAATCACACACGCAGTAATCTCAAAGTTTTCTTGCTCTTTATGAGAACACATAAATGATGATGATTAACTCTTGCTTGAGATGGCAGGAAGGCAACAGAACCTGATAGTTCCTACTACTGAAACACTGTGAAGTTCGGTGCTTACTAGGATGTGGCATAAGAAGGCTTACCAGTTACAAGTAAATTCAAAGTCTAAGTTAGGCTGCAGTATCCTAGTTCCCAGAAGGCTGTGCAAACTAGATCATGTCTACCCTGAGAGCAAGCAACAAAAAGTCAGGCTGTGTGAATTCAATTCAGATTAAGCAAGCCCAGAGAAGATGCCTGATGCTGAGATCCCACACCAGAAATTAACAATACCAGCAAGAGTGCAACCAGCATTGCAAGGTACAATAATTCAAGCCATTTCCTATTAGGCCTCATTGCTTGCTTACTTACATTTTATAATGATTTGCAAAATATAACATTAGAAATAAAAGAGATGGAGTTGTGGTATAAAGTTGCTTAAAACACTATTTTTTTTGCATATGACAACACAAAGGAATTAATTTCTACATTCAGCAAGCCCCAGCATTACTACGCAAATCAACTGCAATGTCTTACCCTATATTACAGACTCTAATGTTACTTAGCCCAACTTTAACAGACACTTCCGTCTCTTCAAAGATACTGACATTCTGAAAAAATGAGAAAAATAAAAACAATGGCACAGAAAAGGCAAATTTGTTCTTGTCCTCCCTTAGTTTTCAGGGTACACACGCACACATTGGAAATAATTTATTCCCATCCGCACCTAAGATCAGATTCTATGTAAATACCCAATCCATTGACTAATATGTATAAGTGCTCAACGTTAGAAAACCTCCAAACCAATAAATTCTTTCATGCCAGAACAATATCCTCAAACTCCTTTAAGTTTTTAGGATAATTCTGTGGTCCTTAAGCTAATAGAGAGCTTCACAGAAACTAGAGAGAACAGAATCCTTTGTCTAATACTGAGGGAAGGCCTTATCACAGTCAGATTCTGCAGGTGATGTATCCTAAGCAAAGGGAAGAAAAGGAAGTGCCATACACCCTGAGACTGTCACAACAGAACATGATACAGCCATTTAATTATAATAGAGATGCATTTATTAGCCATAAGAACTGAGATCTTCAAAACTCTGTCCAAGACCATTTTTCACATGGAAACGAAGCAATAAAAGCTCACACAGTGCACAGCTACAGAAAACCCTGCACGCCGGGGAATCTAGTAAATGAAAACAAAGGTGCAATTCTATAAATTTTATTCTCAGGATCTGTAATTTAGACAGTTAAGAAAACATTAATTACAGATTTCTGAAATTCTGAAGAAGTAACAGCAGACCTATAGTCCAAAAAATATGGTAGTGCCACTGTTAGGAACATGTCAAACATACTAAATAAGCAAGACCTCAGGAGTTGGGCTTGTCAGGCTCTCTTTGACTAGGCTTCTCTGTCTTAGTCTAGAGTTTTGTTCTAGCAGTGATTACTGAACAATTAGATAAATGTTATTTAATCTGTTTCCATTTTATCTTAGCTTTCTATGACTGTGTGGTATGAAACTTATAATTAAAATCCTGAGGCATTGTTCTGTCCAACAGACATTAATATCAAATAGCTATTCCGTACAGAATAAACAATCTATGACCCTAGATCAAAACTGTAGCAGAGGACCATGACCTGGCGTAACAGTATACAAGAAGTATCCATTCTGGCAAAAAAGACCACATAAAACAAATTCAGATAAACTATGGAAATGGAAACAGTGAATGACAGATAAGGTATAGACTGTGCTAGAACACAAAAATAGCTGCAAGTGGACACACTGTGCCACCCTCACCACCCTTCATACATTGTCCACATACAACGTCTGTGTTACTGGCAAATTGCTGTAGCCCTCTGTAACTCAGAAAGCAGCCACTCGCCTAAGTATGCAAAAGGGTAGTAAAAAGAAAAGGATAATGCCACAGAAAAAGGGATAGATACTAGTAACTAGTAGGAAGAAAACAATTTTAACTATATTGATAATAATTACTTTATTTAACAGTTAAGATTTCAGTTAGGGTAATAGTAAATTCTTGGGTTTGCATAAATGGTGTGTTTTGCCAACATAAACACCACAAATTGTTGTACAACAAGTTGGTGAAGAATGTGGTTTGGATCCAACAGCAATATCAATCCTTGCACAATCACAGTAATTAAACCCTCTTTGCCACATCTGAACCACCAGGTAAATTGCTACATTTTATTCATGTGTTACAATCTGTACAAGAAAGTTCACGTCTAATACGCGGAACCAACTGACTTCTTAACATAGGTGCAGCAATAATAGTCTTAATATATTCTGAACAGTCAGGTAAGCCTGTACATGCCATTGCAACAACAATGCACTTTTGTTTCAGGATAGAGAGACATACTTCACAAGCAAAACTGTTGGTAATTAGAGACAAATGTAGGTAATATAGTTCAAATATTCTCATATCATACAACGTATGTGACAAGTTGTGGGCTACACCTCTCGTATAATTATATGGCCTCCAATTATAATAAAACCAAATAACTTCTAAGTGTAGACAAATCACGATATAAAATGCGTGGGAAGAATTGTATTATAGGAATACAACAATTTCTCTTGACAAGGCTGTGAAACCTGACAAACTTCTTATGTTTACAATGCAAGGAATTAGGTAACTTTTTCCTGATATATATTGTAACTGCATCCTTTGTTGCTATTGTATATGGACTTCTATCAGTGCTAGTTTGCAAGTGCTGTATTTTAAAATACAGGATAGTTCTTTTTGCTGGATTGTAGAATGGTTTGGCTCAAAAGCGACCTTAAGGGTCTTCTAGTATAACTCCCCCTGCCATGGGCAGGGACACCTTCCATTAGTCCAGGTTATGCAAAGCCCCATTCAACATGGTCTTGAACACTGCCAGGAACGGGGCATCCACAATTTCTCTGGACGACCTTCCTCACCACCCTCTGAGCCAAGAATTTCTTCATAATATCTGTCTAATGTAATCTAAATATCTCCTCTTTTAGTTTAAAACCATTGCCCCTTTAGCCTATCATTATCTGCCTGTATAAGAAGTCCCTCTCCCGCCTTCACTGTAAGCCTGCTTTAAGTAATGGAAGGTTACAATAAAGCCCCTCAACCTGTCCTCATCTGTCCTCATAAGAGAGGTGCTCCAGTCCTCTGGTCATCTTTGTGGCCCTCATCTGGACTTGCTCTAACAGGTCCATGTCTGGGGTCCACTGCTGAGGACCCCAGAACTGGATACAACACTCCAAGTGAGGACTCATGAGAGCAGAGTGGAAGGCATGCTGTGACAATTTATTCCAGAGATTCCCATACAAATTAATGTCTTCACCTTAACTATGGATTGCAGACTTCCTATTTCACTGCTTGAGCAGTACTGTTGCTTGATAGATTACGAACACTCCTATATCTGATTTGGAGTTAGAATTAAGATTTTTACATATCATAAAATATATCAAACATATAATCATAGGAAGACTGCCCAAAATCTGATGCATAAAAGCATATGGGAAATGTGCTTCACTATACAGAATCTTTGAAAAGTCTGAGTAGAAACAGAAATTGGGTAGATTCTTTGTCAATGAAATGACAATCTTTAGAAAGGCTAATCTTCCTATAAGGATTGAATAACAAATTGCCTGTCCACTACACTGCTGCTCACAACAACATAGGTAAAATCTTCTTTGTAGGAGGTAAAAACAATCTAGATTTGGCTCACATGCTAAGAAGAGCTTTCTTCTTTTATATCCTATTGACTGATTTTGCAGCAACTGACAGAGGGATTCAGACATAGAAATACAATAAAATAACGGAAACCTGAAGGTTCATACCAAGCAGCGAGTCATATCTGCTTCTGTTTTTCTCTTGGACTGTAATAAGTAGTGTAGTACAGTTTTTATACACTGCCAAAAGTCCCAACAACACACATAAGAATTTAAAAGTAATGAATGAAGAGAGAAACCTGAAAAATAGCTTATTTAAGAATGACTTCTTTTGGAGGCTAATAGGTTCTATCATGGTCACAATGACATTATGCTGCTGTACGTGTGTGCTGGCTTTGGCTGGGACACAGTTACTTTCTTCACAGCAGATAGTATCAAAGCCATTTGTAGCACAAGTCCAAAATACAGCCACGTACTAGCTACTAGGAAAAAAATTAATCTATCCCATACAAAATCAGTAGAACAGAGAAGTCTACTGCATATTTAAAATACATTGTTTAGGATTTACAAGTGAGAAAAAAACAGAAAAGACAGTACACGAAAAATTAATAAATCAAAATGTACTAGTAGAAATGACCAAAGAACACTGTCAGTGTTAGCATTCAAAGTCTCTGAATCCAAATAATATTACTCCTTTGAACTGCTTTTGGATTACCATCAATAAATAAGTACCTTCAGACAATCAAAAAGCTTTCTAAATTGTACTTCTTCATAAGGCCAATTAGAAAGCAAAAATGGTAAATGAAAAAATGACGTTGAGAAGCTCCTTTCCAAGCAACACAGTCTACTTTGAAGTTTGAGCCAATTTTAAAGGTGGTGTTACTGCAAGCCAGTTATTAGACTAGGTAATGTCCAGAGCTCAGATCAAATCTAGATTATTTTTTTTCAGTATTTCTTAGCTTGTGTATTGAAGAAGAACATTTAATGATGAAAAAGCTTATTTGGGAAATCAGGAAATGCACAATCATGTGAAAAAAGATGTTAAAGAAGCAGCAAATGGGACTGCTAATTTCCTTCCTTTGTTTTTTCTCATTCCTTTGTAAAAAAACCCAAACTGATCTCATTTTATAAAACACAGGAATGAAATTACATTGCTACTTTCTTTAGATGGTAACTACAGCAGCTGCATCTTTCTATCATTTGCCACTAGGATTGCAGCCAGGAAGACAGAAGGCCCTGCCTTTTGTCCTGAGGACGGAAGTTACACGATATGTCTTTCAAACAGAACATACAGATGAACTAGAAGATACTTTTTCAAACAACACTCTGCCATACAGGGTGCAATTAAAACAATCACAAGAATTCTACTTACACAAAACTTCTGCCTTAATAAAAACAAATAGTGTGAATTCATATTTTCATCCAAAAAACTATTTTGACACTGAAAGAACTGTAATTGAATATTTTTTCTTTCTAATTTAATATACAGTAGTTGACAGAATCTAACTGAAAATACGTATTTAACTTCACATTTTAGTGGACATTAAAATTCTGACCATTTTGCAACTTACATAGCTCCATTAGTGTAGACTGTGTCACTTCCCTC
>VWZV01009257.1:187265-229622 GCA_013397155.1 Irena cyanogastra | reverse complement strand
CACAATGCCATCATACCAATGCAATGACAGGAGCTGGGACAGGGACCAGGCATAAACCAGAATCCCTTAAAGGGATGCACACAGGAGAATCAGTTCTAAAAATACTTTTCCTATTAGGCAGTATTTCCACAATTCCTAGTTTCCAAAACAGTGCTTGGACTTTTCCTCCTGATGGATTTTTAGAATTTTTTTTGAGAAGAGAAACATTTGCATCAGGCAAGAACCATTCAAGACACTCAGCATTTCAGCTGTGACTCCCAGCCCTGATGTCACTGGGGCAGAGGGAACTCAGGGGAGAAACAAGAAGCTGGGGCAGCTGGACAGGAGCTGGCACTGCCCCTGAGCCACAGCACCCAGGGTGGGCACTGCCCAGATCCCAGCCCACACACACCTGCATTTGTGACAGCCAGGTTTCCCCAAGCTCAGGTGGAACTGAAGCCCCATAGAACAGAGGTTTTCTCCCTGGAAATAACAAGCTTCAGCAATAGCAAGAAGTTGTGCTGAATTCAAAAGCAGCACAAAGCTTAAAAACCCAGCAGCAATGGCAAGTCCCACTGGCCCTCGTTGGTTTCAGTTGCACACACTTCTTTGCCAAGCCAGAAATGAAATCTGAGCTAGCAAACATCTGTTTCCTGCAAGAGTGAAAGTCATAATTAAGAAGAATCAATCCATATTCACTCATATTTATAATGGAGAAGGCCTTAGAGACCTTTTAGGCAATTTTTCACACAACAGGCACATCGTAGTTATCCTGAGATACACTTCCAAGTGAAGAAACAGCACATATGACCTTTTCTAAACATATTCTCAAAAAGAACAAAGATGCCCTAATTTTCCTTCCCAACGACCAAACAGAATCTGAGCCCTTCTCTTTGAAGAGCACAAGGACTCTGACAGCCTGGAGCAGTGAAACATTAAAATTTCACTTACCCTGCATGATAATGAGAGGAACAATGAACTGTTTATGGAATATTTGGGAACAGTGCATTACCTCCTTTGCAAAGGCTGCAGTCCCCTGCCCTTCACCTGCAGGGACAGAGCTGGCTCCTGGCAGCAGGTGACCCCGGGGTCAGGAGGTGCCCAAAGCCCCTGGGGCAGCTCTGCCGGGCTCCAGCCCTGCTCTCACCCACCCAGGGCTCAGTGAGCAGGAACACGGGTGGGAGCACCCAGGAGCAAGGAACTCCAACAAAATTCCTTTTGTCGGGGTGTGTGCTCGGGAGGCAGCGGGCCGGGGCCGTGTGTGTGACGTGAGTTCAGGGTGAAACCGGGCCGTGCTCCCGAGGAAAACAGCAGCTCCTGTCGGAGCCCCTCGGCCAGCTTCACTCAGAGTCCTGCATTTCAGGCCTCGGAAAAACCCAGGGTTTGGTAAGATATGCAGTTGGTTTGTCCTCATCCATCTGCAGAGTAATTCCCTGCCATACAAAGGACTGTGTTATAAAGGGAGTTTTGAAGACATGATTTAATGAAGGCTTTAGGAGGAGTTTTAATAGTTCACGTCAGAAACAGAGTACCAGGCTTAACAGCAAAAATATTTACCACTCAGTAGTTTGTTGTGAATGTATTTTTTTAGGACTGGATTTATCTGTTAGCATTTTCCATTCTCATTAAGCCCCGGCTATGCGGACGCTGCCTCTGAAAGGCAGTGCCTCGCATTCTTTGTGAATTATACGCGGCAGCCTTTGTTCTGTATTGACCCTTTCAGGCCTTCCATCGCCGTTTATCCTTGCCCTGGCGCTGCTAATCCCCCGGGAGCGGGTGGGACAGGGGCAGGGAGCGCTGGGGTGAGTGATGGCAGAGCGCAGGGAACGTTCCGGAGCGGGGCCGCAGCTCAGGCAGAGCCGCACGAAGTCAGCGGCAGCCTTCCGCGATAAGGCTGCTGCAACCAGGCTGGAGAATATTACAAAATCGTGTGCTTGCCTAAGGACAAGATATTCAGGCCCGCTAGGTGAGATAAGGGAGTGTTTATTGTGTGTAATCAAAAAGTCGCTTGGATTCAGGACATTTGGTTTTATTCCCCAATTCGCTTTTCCCTTGTGACTTTTCACAGGTTCTTTCCCGTCTCTACGTCTCCCTTCACATGCATTATCCCCCGATTTACCCGGTAATGCCTCAGAATCAAACACAGCTGCTGTGCCCAGCCCGAGCCCACCATCCCCGGGCCGGGCATTTCCCGGAGCCGCTCCAGGAATTCCTCTCACCTGTCCCAGAGCGCTGCTGAGAGAATTGCAGGGAATGGAAGGACATAAAACTTTCAAAAGCAGCGAAATCCTCCCTGAAACAGCATTTACCGACCTCTTCAAACCACGCTGTGTCCCCTCTCTGTACCCCCAGTACACACGGTGGTTCATTTTAAGCAGGATGCACTCAGTGCCCGAGCCAGGGGGGCTTCCCCCGAGCCCCCCACCCCACCCCACCCCTTCACCTGAGCAGTTCTGCACACAGCCGGCCGCAGAGCGAAAATGAGCTGACAACAAAGTTACCCCCACAAACCCGCAAGTTTTCTGTCGCCTTAACAAGTTACAGCTGCTGTCCTAAGCACAGTCAATAAATAAAACAAGGGAGCAAGGGGACAAGGAGCGGGGCTGATCTCTGCGGATACAGCAGGGCTGGAGCTAATCCTTGTCTAGATACGATAAAAACTCTCCTCTGTAATGCCTCATGAGTGGCAGAGGTGTAACACACCCTCTTGCAAGACTATTGCTTAGACCTTAGCACCTCGTTAATTTATTACACTCTCCTGACCAGATCTTTCAAGGGTTTCCATTACTGCTTTTTAAAATTATTATTATTTTTTCTTTTCGTTGTGGGAAAAACCCTCTCTTGAGAACATGCACATTTTTTTCCTCAGATTTGAATCTTTTCTCCCATTCCTGTGCCTTTGCCAAACATGAGTTGTCTTTTAGTCTGTTGCATGAATGGGGATGAAATTCACACAACTATTTCATGTCATTTTTCATTCACAGGAAGCACCAGGGTGCCAGAACTATTTGATGTGTGCAGCAACCACATCCAGGGAATTGAGAACAGTCTGGAATTAGGCTTGGTGCATTAACTCCAGCTCTGAAGTTGAGCAATGTGAGACTAAGCCACGGAGCTGATTTTTCAGATGAGGAAATGGGAGTCAGGGAAGCTCTGTGCACATCCCCGGAGAGAGCACAGGTAGAGATGTTGATAGAGAGTAAAACCAGCCAGGCTGCTCCCTGCAGGGCTCAGCCCCATCCCCTGCCCCTCTGGGAGCAGCAGAGGGGCTGCAGCACTGCCAGAGCCCCCCTGCACCATCCCTGCCCCTCTGGGAGCAGCAGAGGGGCTGCAGTGCTGCCAGAGCCCCCCTGCACCATCCCTGCCCCTCTGAGAGCAGCAGAGGGGCTGCAGCACTGCCAGAGCCCCCCTGCAGCAGCCCCTGCCCTGCCAGAGCCCACGCCAGGGCAGGGCAGGGCTTCCAGCACCACAGCAAATGACTGCTCCTAGAAAATGCAATTGCAATTCTCAGCACAGGGGCTTTTTTCCTGGGATAACCAGGGTGGAAGTTTTAAAACAGGAGACTATTCAACCTTTCAGTCTTTTGTCAGGGTGCAAATAACATCAGGTTGTCCCCAGCTGAAGGTCTGCACGAACATTCACTGAAGGAGGTGTGTGCAGGTGGGCACAGCAGCCCCACCGTGCCACAGGGAGTGCAGGGATGGGGGCAAACCCCAAACCCCTACCTGAGGATGGGGCAAACACCAAAATCCTCCATGGGACTGGCAGGGATGGGGGCAAACCCCAAACCCCTACCTGAGGATGGGGCAAACACCAAAATCCTCCATGGGGATGGGGGCAAACCCCAAACCCCTCCATGGGGATGGGGGCAAACCCCAAACCCCTACCTGAGGATGGGGCAAACACCAAAATCCTCCATGGGGATGGGGGCAAACCCCAAACCCCTCCATGGGGCTGGCAGGGATGGGGCAAACCCCCAGATCTCTCCACAGGGATGGGGCAAACCCCAAACCCCTCCATGGGGTCTTCTCCACAGGGGTCCTGCTGTGGGCTGGCTCATGCCACAGGTGACAGATGCCACTCCAGGGCTCTCCTGCCATGAGGCGTGAACTCCTCCTCAGCTGCTCAGCTCCCTGCCCTGCTGGCCCCGGGCTCGGTTTCCCGGGATTCCTGAAACCAGCGGGGTCCCTCTGGAAGCTGATCTCATGGTCTGAGGAATGTGGACATGGGAGCTTTGCAAAGCCTCCAAGCTCGCTGGTCTGTTAGTTAGTGCAGCAATTTTAGATGGGCAAAGAACGAGGAATTATTTTCTCCCTTTGATGGCAGCACTGCTGGGCTCCTTCCTCTTGCCTGCACTTCAGGGAAATGTCTCTCAAGGTAACCTGGATTTTTAAGCACCTAGTCAGGATGCAGTGCCCAGTGGTTACATAATGTGCCTGAAAGTCCCTGGGACACAGCCACCCTGTAAAACAGCTGATGGCTTTTCTTGTCTTGCTTCTTCTTTAAGAAAAGTCTATTGCACAAATAGTGGAAATGCTTTCAGGTTTAATAAAACCATAATAGTATGCAAACAGAAATGGCTGAGTGCACAATTTAACTGGGAAAATTCTGTAGACCATCAGAAAAGCTACAAACCAAAACTCCAAAGGCTTCAGCAAACTGCTGCGTGCAGGAGCTTCACAGGGCTCAGAGGCACCTGAGCTCCTGCTGAGCCCCCAGGGAATCTCCCCCTGCCCTCAGCAGGGACAAGGCACTGCCCCTGCTGTCGTCGGGGTCAGTAAATCCAAGACAGTCCATTTTCAGGAGCACAGTGTCCCCAGCACTGCAGCACCTCTTCCAGTGGCATCTGGGTGTGAGCTCAGGGTGTTTTATGCCACAGAGTTTGAACATTTCTTTCTTTTGCTAAACACGTTATTTTTGGAAAATTCTTGCTGGTGTTCCTGGGAATATTTCCAATGGGACAACGCTTCCAATTAAAACCTCTTTATAAATAATAAGTGGCTGACAGCCTAGAAAATAAATGTATTTTCTTAATAAAGAGATGATGGCTAACCTGCCACAGAGTGATACACGATCCAAATAAGTCAAGAGATTCCTTCCAACCATGACTTACAACTTAAGAACCTTTTTAGTCCCCTCATAACCAAAAATGGCACGTGCTGTGCATTTCTACCCTGAGCTCATATCATCCACTGCTTATTTAGAGCAACACAAAAGGTGGTTCATTAAAAAACTGCCAGGTCATTTCTTACACAGATGAGAGGCTCTTGCACAAACTCTTGTGGTAAGTAATTCAAAATCAATTATTTCTAAAATTGAAGAAAGGGGCAAAACAACTTTCCCCAGAGAAGGTTTGGATTCTCTGCAGCACAGTAAATTACAGGGGCACCACGGCAACCCCTGGCACCCCTGGCCTGGCCTGCACACAAAAGGCTTTGGTACACCCCACAGACCTGCAGCTCACCTGGTGGGGGTCAGATCACAGCCAGGTACACCCCACAGCCCTGCAGCTCACCTGGTGGGGGTCAGATCACAGCCAGGTACACCCCACAGCCCTGCAGCTCACCTGGAGGGGGTCAGATCACAGCCAGGTACACCCCACAGCCCTGCAGCTCACCTGGTGGGGGTCAGATCACAGCCAGGTACACCCCACAGCCCTGCAGCTCACCTGGTGGGGGTCAGATCACAGCCAGGTACACCCCAGAGACCTGCAGCTCACCTGGTGGGGGTCAGATCACTGTGAGGACAGCCCAGGCTGTGCCCACGCATTCATCACAAGTTAAAAGCACTGGAGTGAAACAGCCCTGAGCATCAACACAAAGAAAAGAATTGTAATTTAAAGGCAATCTGCTGGCTTATGGCCAGCTCTCACTGCGGTCTCCTGATGCTACACAGAGCCAAAAGGCAGAAGAGCCTGAGGGACAGAGAGCAGAGAAAGCACAGCCCTTTCTTCCTCTTGGACCAGCCGTGCACACGAGGAGCCTCTCACCTGTCTCAGAGCACTGCAGAGAGAATTTCAAGGAGTGAAAGAAAATAAAACTTTCAAAAGTAGCAAAATCCTGTCTGAAATATGATTTACCAACCTCTTCACGCCCTGGTGTACTCCCCTCTGGTGCTCCCCAGCACACGTTGGGTGTATTTTAAGTGGAGGGCAAACAGCAGCTCAGGGAATCCTCTGAGCACTTCCACCAGGACTTCAGCAGCACAGTCAGGTCTCTTATTTCTTTTTTACACACTAATGCTTCATTTTTGCTTATTTCCCACCAGCAAAATATTGATCCAACCCAGCTTTTTCTGGAGATTTGTTCCTACTTCCCTTCCCGTGGTTTGCCTTGGCAAAATCCCCTAGTTCTTCCCATATTCAACCTCAGCAGAGCAGGAAGAGCAACGAAGTCCAAAGGCCACACCTGGTGAGGTGAGCCAGGTCGTTCCAGGGATCTCCTACCTCTAATGGCTCTTGCCTAGAGAAGCAGCTGTTGACAATTTGCTCACTAAGGCAGCTCGTTATGACTTCTGTCATCATCTTTAATCTCTTTATGTTGCACTGGAGCCATGGGGAGCTGCAGGGTGGGCTCAGCAGGGACTGAGACTGGGCTCTAACACAAACCCTGTGTCTGGGTGTCCAGCTGAACCTGCCTGTGGGCTCTCTTACAAAACTCATGGCTTGAGCACAGCCCCGCTGAAGCCAGCAGGCTTTCTCTGGATTTAGGGGAGTTTTGGACCATTGTCTGGGTTGTAGAGCCAGCAACATTCCTTGTTAACACCCTCAGAGACTTCAGACTCCCCTAGATCCCGTTACAGGAGGGGCTGCCAGCTCAAGGGCCTCTCAGCACCAGAATCCTCCACAGCACAGAGCTGGGGTCCTCCACAGAGCCACAGTGTGATTTTCTCCCAGGTTGTGCCATCTCCAGCGTTTTGGTTCCACTGACTCGGGCACAGACTGCCCTCATGCTCAGCAGTGTGAGCTCTGCACCCCAAGGAGCAGCTGGTGGAAGGGAGTGCTGAGAGGCAGGAGCAGAGGCTGTGCACAGCTCTGGGGCTGGGGACTGTCCCCTCCTTCCCTGCTGCCTGCCTGGGATGAGCTCCCTCTGTCCTGGGAGCAGGAGCAGAGGCTGTGCACAGCTCTGGGGCTGGGGACTGTCCCCTCCTTCCCTGCTGCCTGCCTGGGATGAGCTCCCTCTGTCCTGGGAGCAGGAGCAGGGCTCAGTTTCTCTGCTGAGTGTGCACAGCCCAGCTCAGTGCAGAGGCTGGAAATGTTCCCCAGAAACCTGCAAATTCCAGCTGCAAATCCCTCCTCAAGGAAAAGCAGACTGTACCTTTGGGAAGGGGATACAGCTGGAACCCGTGGCAGAGATTAGGGGGTGGGAAGGGCCCTTGCATACAGCAACTGCTTTTCTTCCAGCATTCCCTTACACCAGCTGCTCCTTTGAATACACAAACTCTCATTGTAAGCATTAGGGGACAGGGGTCCAGGTTGTGGCATTTAAATGTACTTTTCTTAGAGGGCCAGTTGACCAAAACAAAGGAAAACTATTTTTCCCCTCTACTCCTTGAGGCCACAAAACTCCTTGAGAGAACACCTCGTGTTGAGCTGAAACAGGGTGGATGTTATTCAAAGCAATCGACTGGTATCTAATTCTAACGTCACCTATTTACATTTATTTATTTATTGCTTCTTTTCCTCAAGCTGAAACACGAAATGTGTTTGGGCACGGCACCCAGCTGCAAGCTGAGACCTTCTCTGGACAGAGCCCCAGGATTCTGGCTGGGCTGGAAACCACACCAGCACGTGGATGAGCACAGAGAGTCTCCAAAAACACATTCTCTTCACAGAACATCTCGTTGGAGAGAGTTGAAGTTGTGCTCCAGTTTATCTGATCGTGGAAAGGATTGTATCCAAAAAAGAGCCACAGATGTGGAGTGCTCAGTCTGTGCCCAGCCCAGCCAGAGCCTGATGAAATTCAAACGACCTCTTGGCAGAGCTGGACAGTTTTCTCACACACATACAGCAAAGAAGAAGAAATCACTGGTATGCCTGCCCATGAAACTGTTTTGTGCTGTGAAGTTACCCATTTCTGAGTTGATTGCGTCTTATTTTTCCTAAAATTTTACATGAAACATGCATTCCTCTTCACATTTTGTTTCTACATACAGGGAATGGTCTTAAGTTTGTTCTGCTTTTCCCTTTCCTGTGGGACTGAAAAAATAAAATGCCATGAAATTCTAAGCATAAAAATATTGAAAAGCCTTAATTTTCCACACCATTCCCCTGAGGAAATCACTGGGTGATCAAACAATTGTCCCCAAATTTTGAACAAAAGTACTGTGACATTTTCAGTGGGTCACATCCCTTGGTTTTCAGGCTGTATGTAATGAGGAATAAGTTAAATTCAGCCATTCCCAGTGTGTGCCCAGAGCACAGGGAGGTGTCCCAGGTGTGCCTGCCCACCTACAATGACACTGGGGCTCTGGGTTTGTTGTTTTTTAGTTTTAGCCTGAACCCAACAAAGCCTGAAGCCAACAGTGACATTTATTTGTGTCTTTGTGATGTAAAGGTTTCTAAAGATCTTGTTTTCATATTAGGAGAAAAAGAGAGAGAAGGGAAACAACTTTGCTTTGAGATGTTTTTTTTAGTATTTCAGCTTTTAACTTTGAGAACAACTTCAAGGCCAAATTGAGACACCTAAAATACAGGGCTTCTAAAGAAAACGCTGGCAGCCTATAAACTAGAAAAGTTAGTGAGAACCCCATAATAGTAATAGTAATATCTTTCATTTATATACAGTGATTTTTCTCCCAAAACATGTCTTAAACTGTAAGTCAAACAATCTCATCTGTGGCAGTAAAAAGGACTCAAATAACAAGTATTGTAAACTTCTGGATTGGAGGAAGGTTCCACCCCAGTTCAGCTGCTTCTCAGGACTCTGAGAAGAGTTGAGTTCAACCAAAGAAATTATTTTATCCTGCTCACCTGGGCACTGCAGCCTTTCCTGGAGCTGCTCTGGCTGTCAGGAGTGGCAGAGGGCTCCTGGCAGGATCAGGGCCCCCTGGCACTGCTATAAAAACACCCAGGCTCTTTATCTGGGTAAGAAATTGAGGGAAAAGAGGAAAAGAAGAGCAATTTCTCCAGTAAAAACTAGGAGGAGTGCAGTGGCTTTTCCAGTCTCCTTTAGGTCTCTGTCTCTTTCTGTTAAGATGGTGACTTGAGAAAAAAAAAAAGCTGAAAGATTATTGTGTCCATCACACAGATGGGCAAACTGAATTATTATTGACTGTTTCCCTTCTTGAGATAACTCACTATACTTCTTTGTATCTGATCCAAGTGACCCAACTACATTTAAATAGCTTGCCCCAAGTTACAGAAGTGGATTATGCCAGATCCAGAAATGGGGTTTAGATATCAAAGGCTTGGTCAGTGTAAAATTATCTTTTTACTTTCCCTTTGTGATCACAAACACTCACTTTATACAGCTGCAGTTCACAAACATAATGATCAAGGGAACCACAAAAGCCCTAATTGAGGGACCATAGGGCAGTAAAAACATGGGGTAAATATATGAAAATAAGCTTCTTATGCAAATAGATTCAGCTTAATATTCACCCTCACAGAAAGCACATTTACACATCCAGGACTGCTATTACGAACAAAAGCAATTTTACTTTAGTTCAGCAACACCCTTAAAAACCTGCAGTTAAACAAATGAAAACAAGGAAATTCTGACAGGGGACCATCCACACTTTTGTTTCAGAGTTAGAGCAAAAGCCAAGAGCCTGTGAGGAGTCGCATGCTTAGATGGAAAGAGATGAAGCACCTGAACTGCCCCAGAGCAGCAGAATTTCCAGGTTTTGTACCACGGGCAGGTCCCTGGGAGCTGCTGGACAAAGATTCTCTGATGGCTCAGCCTGCTCCTATTTAAAGTTGGAGCAAGCGTATCACAGGAAAGGGAAAAAAATGAAGAGTGGCAGAAAGATGAACTCTACCCAAAACCAGATAATTTCCAGTCTGTCTTCTTATTTTAGCTCTAGAAAGCCCAGGGAAGGGGGACACGCCTCCCAAAGTGCATGGTTTGCTCAGAGCATCTCTGACTCTTGGCACACCCCGTGCATCTCCCCCAGCTCCTGGCAGTGACAGTGGCACCAGAGTCACCCTAAAGCCTGCTCAGCCTCCAGCCAGAAATGCCACATGAAAAGCTCCTTCCACAGCCTTTAACTCCAGCTCAAACACAAAGCCAGCAGTGCAGGCTCCTACACTGCACTGCTAGTTAAAAATATCATCTTGTGAATTTCACGAAAGTGTAGGAACTGTTTGGTTCAGAGTTTGAGCAAAGGTTTACATAGTTTTCGTTTTTATTGATTTTACTCCAATTTCCTAAGCTCTTACAGAGTCAGGACTGAAGAAATTGCCTTATTCCACAAAACCTTCAGGGGTTTCTGGAAGAAATTGCTTTGAACTTTACCCTTATAATTTAACTTGCTGGCCAAATCTTTTGTTTGCTTTAGAGTTTTCTCTACATATATTTTTCTGTACCTCTCCCAGCTTTCCATAAAACAGCCATTTGTCTGTCAGCTTTTTCCTGCCCTCAGTGCTCTGATCATACAGTATGATTTTCTCAGATTAAATACTTTGATTTAAGCAGATACCTATTGAAGAGAGGTCTTGTACAGCATTAAGATTTCACAAAAATCAAGATTAACCACAAATTTAGAGGCCAGATTAAAAAAAAAGGAAAGACAGAATAAAAATCATTAAATGTACAGGACTGAAAATAACCGATTATTGTAAAGGCACCAATGACAAATGTCTGGTTATTTTTTTGCATTCAAGTGCTACCAGGCAGGAGCAGAACTGCACAGTGCTCACAGATCACACAGCCACAGAGTGCTGTGAAAACACAGAAAACCAGGCCCGTGTTCTAAAACCAGTGTGAGAGAGCCAAACCCTTCTGAATTCAGAATATTTTGTAGCAGTCTGCACTCTGGAGCCCAGGGCAGCTCAGCTTGCAGGGCCCTGCAGACCCTCCCAGCTGGAGGGCTTGCCCCAGGTGCTCTATCAATCCTTCACCTGCCACCAGGAAAAAAGGGTTTGGGGAAGGGAATTGATCACTGCCAGAAGATGGACAAGGGGCTGATGGGGACCCTCTGAGCCTTTCACGTGTGGCCAGGTTTCTGGGTACCAGAATCCCATCTAGTCTGAGGACAGACAAACCTCACTGTGAAAAGGCTGGGATTAACTCACACACGCCCAGCCCTAACTCCCACCAGTATCAGCCTGAAGCTGCAAGCCAGGTCCTGGGGGGGTTGTCAGAAGCTATTTCACATGAGCCAAATGACATCTCCCAATTCATTATTTTTTAAAAATGTAGACTGTGAAATGAACATCTCCTATTTTCTATTAAAAAAAACCAACCCCGCTGTTTTTTTCAATCAATCTGGATCATTCAGCCTACTTGAAAAGGCAAATTACAGCTTGATTGTAGGGTAATTATTCTGGTGGAGATCACTTGAATGACTGCACTGTGTTCTTTGACAGGCAGTCTCTGTTATTTGAACACTGATGTTATTTAATTAAAGGATGAAAAATATCTTGGGTGCTTCAGAACAAAAACTCATTGCCATGGATAAAAAAATATGAGTGCAGAGTTTTTATTTTGAAGAATAAATTCTTTCCTCCCAGAAATGTTACATCTAAGGAGAAGTAATACAGAACTCATTAGCAAGAGCTCATTATGAAGACTGTGAATGATGCTCTGGGTTTTTATAATCAGATTAGTATGATAATCTATTTAATCCAGCTCCATGACAGTTCCGTACAGATTATTTTGAATACTTCAGCAGGCTGTGCTAAACCCACTGAAAAATTCTTCCAATTGCACTGACTAGTGTTAACTTCAAATGAAAATGTTTACTGTGTTAAAAATAACTCTTTCAGCATTTAGAAAAAAAAAACCCTTTATTTATATTTATATTCTCATTCTTCACATTTTGAGTCATGTCTCAAGATCAACTAAAGAAGGCCTTACTGTGGTGCCAGTGATATAAATCCTTGGAGTTTATTCCAATGCTTTTATTTGCCATATTTTATTGGAACTGACATTTTTTTGGAAGCTGCTCGCACTATGACTTACGAGTTTAATTTGGTTTCATTTGTTTTGCTGTTTAAAATAAATTAAGAGCAGGGCGTGGGGGATTTATTGTCCCTCGTGATCCCCATTTGCTGACGCTGTGCAATGTGAATTCAGCCTTCAGCGGCTGTTCAGGTGTGCCCCTCACCTCACCCGTGTGCTGGTGGCACTGGGATGGGGCAGTTTGTGTCCAGGGCTGTGTTTGGGTGCAGGGTGAGACCAGGGCTGACAGCACACTGATGTTTTAGGGGTGCTGATGGGTGCTGCTGCAGGGCAAGGACTGCCCAGCTCCTCACAGCCCCCTCCAGCCTGGGCAGGAGAGCTGAGCTCAGACCAAGCCACCAGCTGTGCCTGAGGTGAGATGGGACAGGTCATTTGTGTCCCTAAACACAGGGAAAACAGGGCAAGCTAAGGCTGAGAGGGGCTTGGAAGGTCTGACAGGAAAAACAGTAACAATACCAGATAGATCATAGAATTATTGAGGTTGGGCAACACCTCCAAGATCATCAAACAGATTTAAGTCACGAAGTATCATAACTCAGGAAAAAAACTGACTTCGCTCTGATATTGCTGGCAGCAAAAGTCCTCCTCCAGAAATGTTACATCCTGGTGGTTCTCTGGAGGCACAAAGTGCCCAGGAAAGGGCAGTGGGTGGACACTGCAGTGGGATGGACTCACAGCCCCCGGATGAACACACTGCAGCTGGATGGATCTTTTTTGCAGAAAAAATTCCAAAAGACTCTCAAAACCTGACTACTGTAAGTATACATCAAATGCTTTTGTTGTGTTTAGGTCTGAAATAGTTCACCAAAAATCCAGGCGTTTGGGGATTTAGGAGTCAGGATCCACTGAAAGGAAGAGCTGATGACCCTTGGGGAACTCAGGGGTTGTAGCACAGAGAGGCAGAAAACTTGCTCCACAAGCACAGGTACATTGTAATTACACAACTGCCAGTGCACAATTTGTTCTGAGGTCACAGGAAAGAGAAGGATAATTTAAAAGGTGAGTTCAGTTATGTCTTTTTTTGTGGATAAATAAGACTGATGATCATCCAGACAGAGAGAACATCACCTCAATTAAATGAACAACTATTAACAACCAGAATTGTTTGGGGATGGCAGTGACACGTGGTGCTTTGTTAACAACCCCCAGGTCAGGCACTTAGTCCTCCTAGATAGGAACTAACTCCTCAAAGAGGTAACTGAACTAAGGTAAAACCCCTGAATGATTGCCTGTAAAATAATGGTTGGCATGACAAATTTCTGATGAAGCAAACATCGATGACAACCAGGAGATGCTGTTTTAAAATAACACTGCACTCTGCCATTGGAGCAAAGCTGGCTATTGATTGAGGCTTTCATAAGAGGAAACACAAAGCAATTCTGCTGGAGGAATAGCAGGGCGCCTCAGGGGCAGGGGATGCAGACAGAAAAGGTTCTTGGGCCCCAGCATATTCTCAGTAGCTGTGCTTTGTTCTTTCAAATCACGTTTCAAAGCAGTTTATGAATCCGTCTCCAGTATGGATCAGACAAAACCAACCTTAGGATAACACTTTAAAGGAAATTGAATTTATCTCTAGAAACTAACTGGTCCAGTATAACTTTTACACAAGACTTCTTACCAGCTCTTTATTTCTAAAATAGCCTTCCAAGGAAGGCTCACACACCTTTACCTGATCTGGGGGTCACCTTCTACAATGGCCTGCTGCTGCTCTCTACCCCTTACAGAGTGACTGACTTATTCCCATCTTTCCATCTACCTGGTTTATCCCATCTTCCAGCTCTTTCCACAAAGTCCTGCATTATTTTACTCCTCAAATAGCCACTTCATCTTCACCCTTTTCTTTATGAATTTGCTAAACAGCAAACTTTAAATTTTCACATTGGTGCCTTAGAACACCTGAGACCTGCTTGGCAGTTGTGAGAGGACATTAAATTTCCTGTGTGCCTCTGAAGGGAGGAAAACAAGCACGTTGCAGCCTGTTGGAGAGCCTGCAGAAAGGTGCATACATTGGAAGCTGCTGACACCTGCAAACTCCAGACAGAAATATGGGCACTGATAAGTGCAAATACATTCAGCTGCTGGCCTCTGCATATATTTCTCTTTATTATGTAGCTTTTCACAGAGTTTTGGCCTTGTACAGTTGCTGCACCCTACTGGGTCTTATTTTGCATTCTATTATTCCTTCAGACCTATCCATCTCGTAGCATTATACAGATGGCATTGAATAGGTTGATTCATCTTGCAGTTTATCAACCCAGAGCTTACCTAACAGCAGGGATTGATTATGATAGCCCATTTCTCCTAAATCATCCTCTCACTCAGGTATTGCCCCGGATTTTCCCCCACAGACTGCCTGCTCCTCCCCGAGGCTCCTGCTGTGTCTGCCCAGCACCACACACAAGGAATGCTCAACAAATGCTCAGCTCCTCCCTTGGCTTTCCCGGCTGGTGTGAAAGGTGGTGCCAAACTCGTGGCAGACAAAGGTGGCTGGTGCTGCCCTGAGCAGCACTCAGAGAGACAAACTCAGGGGCAGGGCTGGTGAGAGTCCTGTGCAGAGTTACCAGCAGAACCCAATTCATCTCCTCACTGTTTACCTCTGCAGACAGGGCTCTGTGCTCTGCCTCCTGATTCCAGAGCCAAGGGATGTCACACACTCGCCACCGCTGATCCAGGGCCTGGCAGGCAGCACAGAAATGGAACTGGGGCTTCATGGAGAGAGCAGCAAGGAGGAGAAGGCAAATCAACTGATTCTGGCCTTTCAAACTCACACACTCTTACAAACTGCATGGGCACGTTGTCTCAGGTGAGCAAAAACGTTATGGAAACACTTTGCTAAATTCCTTCAGAGCAGCTTTCACTTAAATCCATTGTAACTCACAGAAAATAGAATAAAAAAACCAGATCCAAAGTGTCACAAAGAATACACAAAAATAATTTTAAAATACGCTGATTAAACTTTGTCTTGTTGAGTGGGATATCACCATACAAAGCACACCCTGAAAACTCTGCTCTCTAGGGAAGTCTGTCAGCATTTGGTCTGCAGAGGCAGCAAGCACTGCCTGGTTGCTGCTCATGGAACGAGAAACAGAAAACCAGAAGTTCCTGAAGAGCAGAATAAGGTGGCTCAGCACTGAGCTGAGTGAAGGAAAGAGCTGAGAAGTCTGGTTACAGTGATCAACATAGAAAACAAGGCAGGGAGTTGTAGTAACATATTCTATATTGCCAAAAAATCAATGTTCTTCTTCAACACAATGTCCCTACGAGTATGTAACAAAACCCTGAGTTGTTTCATTTTTGAAACACAGCACTGAAAACATTCAGATTCAGTATGTCACACTAAAAGAAATATACATTACATGTTAAAATGCCAAAATAAAAAGTTTCCATTTTAAAATGCTGCTCAGGTTTATAAATACTTTGCCAGAGCCATTCAATCTTTTCAGCACAAATGACACCTAATTCAGCCCCTGCAGAGTGCCAGTCTGAGTGAATCAAAGCAGTTCAGGAGGACATTTCCTGAGCATGTTCTGCACACCCATCCTTCCCCACCACCCCTGGCTGCCCAGGAGCCTCGGGCCCTTTGCCCCAGGGCTGATTCCTGCCTGATCCCTGGTGCTGCTGCTCTGACCCGGCACAGACCCTGCCCTGACCTCAGCCCCTGCACAAGGGGACAGCACAGCTCGGCCCCTTGTGCCTCCAAAATCCCCCTCTCAGCCCACGAACACCAGTGCTGCTTTTAGAGAGGGTGCACTAACCAGGGTCTGTGGAGCCTGGTAAAAAACTGCAGCTGAACAGCCACTTCTCCTCTTCTCCAAAATATAAAAAGAAAATAAATATCTATTAAAAAATAAAAGGCAGCTCCTTTCAGTATAATCCTCCTTTTAAGCTGAGCAATCTGAGTGAGGATCTTAGCTCAGCCTCAGCAGAAGCAGAGAAACATAATTCTGGGAGATTCCTTCAACTGTTTTGTGAAGGATTTCACCTTCCCTGCTTCAGGGCACAGAGAGGAGAGAAGTGAGCAGCAGGTTTGGGATGACAGCTTCGCTCACACTGCAGGGCTTTGCCAACAGGGCCACAGCAGAAGCAGCTCCTGGCAGCAGTGCAGTGAGTGTCCAGCAGGAACCCCTGTCTGGGGCACAGCCAGGGCTGCTCTGGGGCTGCTCTTTGCCTGATGGTGGCACCGTGACACTCCTGGGAACCCAGGACATCTCCTCCTGAGCTCTGGAATGTGCTGGAAATGCTCTGTGATTCAGCTAAGCTCACGCTTCAGCCAGAGCTGGACTGCGACCAGGACCACTAACAGTTCTGGATAATTGTTGAGGAAGCATTAAAGCACAATCCAATTTCTTAGAAAAACATCAGCCCACGTGAATGAAATGTGTGGCAATAATTTTGCTGAGTTGCTACATAGCTTGTACAAGGAATTGTGGAGTGGGAGGCAAACAAGTACAGAGGGAATGCATCTGTCCCCAGAATAATCCTGCATAATAATCCTGCATTCTAAATCTCTGCTAACACTCCTGAGGAAAAGGGAACACGGGGACACAAGAACTGCTCACCTGGACCATAGCATTCCCCACTCTCAGATATTCTCCAGCTTACTCACTCCAAGGAAGGAAGGAAAAAAAGAAACTTTACTTTGCCTTGGTCTGGAGCAGAGACATGACCCGAATTCTCCACCTTGCTCCAAAAAAAGAGACCTTTTTGCATATATTGGCACAGACTAAACTCTGAGGAGGGTCAGACCAATATGGAACGTTTCTAAACATCTTGCTCTATATGCCACAGCTCACTCTTGCAGAAAACAGACACAGCATTTGTGGACATCAGGGTACCCTGTTTTACATCCCTTCTCTGCAAGGTACGTCACTCCTGCAGGCAGTACAGAATTGGGTGCTTGGATTTTTTGTCCTTGTTTGTCACCATGTCCACGCGTGACAACACAGAAAATGGAGGCAACTAATAGCTAGGTTAATAGTACATTAAGGTAAAAGTCACAAAAAACAAAGTACCTCATCAGTGTTCTTCAAAACTGTGATGCAAAGGTTTTATGGAAACACTCTCAACAGCACCCATGTATTTTGGCAGAGCAAATAACCCATTTGTCTAAAGAAGCGTTCCTAAGCAACACTCTGCAATTATTTATAATTTGTGGTGACAAAAAACATCCCCCCAAAAATGTTTCAGTGCATGGACAGATACAAAGAAGCAAATACATTTTGTACATAACAGGCTATTGCTATTCTGTGTTGCAGCACGTGCCACAGCACAGGTCATAGTTGTGATGGCCACAATACGCAATACTATCATATCAATACACAATGTCATCATATCAATACACAATGCCATCATATCAATGCACAATGCCCTCGTATCAATGCACAATGCCCTCATATCAATGCACAATGCCCTCGTATCAATGCACAATGCCCTCATATCAATGCACAATGCCCTCGTATCAATGCACAATGCCCTCATATCAATGCACAATGCCCTCGTATCAATGCACAATGCCATCATATCATTTCAGAAAGCTCTAAGCATTCACACAAACAGAACAGTACTGTACCACATCTGAAGGCTTCAGGTATCTACTCAGACAGAGTAACATCATTCCTCTTCAGAAGGCTGCAAGCATCTGCTCTCCCTGCTCTTTAGCCCAGCCTCTTATGCCCCTCACGGTTCATACATTGCACCTGTGTGCCCTTTGTTCCCTTTGGTGACTGTCAGTACATTTCAGCACTCCAGGTCTCACTGCATTCAATGGCATTCACCTGCTTCTCACAGCTGTACCCATTGGGGATGAGGCTCGGCTGCAGCCCCACTCCCAATCACCACAAACCAGGTACCTACACTTCTGAGTAATTTCTTGTCTTTTTATGTGAAGTGCATTTGCTGTTGCTCTGAACAGCAGGTGCAGATGGAATTGGAAGTGGCTGGTTGTGTTAAACTAGGAATTTCCACGAGAAACCCTGAAGAGCAAAGCTGCACCCTGCGTGGGAGAGCTGGTTGGTTGGGGAGGCAGAGCACACCTGAGGGATGAAGAGTTCTCTCTCATTACAAGGGCTGGAAAAGCAAAACTGGCCCAGAAAAGCTGCCCTGGTTGTTTTTCTTTCTGGCCTGAAGGATGAACAATACAGATGATAAACAAAGAAGCAACAGATGTTTCAGTGCCCGCTCGGAAAGCCAAGACATCCACATGGCCTGAGAGCTAAATCAGAACTGCAGTAGTTGTGATTCATCTCCCACACCACAGTCCAGCCTTCATGCTCCCTCTTATTTCCCAGCTTTGTATTTCAGTGCTCACCTCCCCTCTCCTTCTTAAAACAATAAAAAAACTGTACAGATTTTGTTGCCATCCCACATTCAGCCAAGGGCCCCTGGGACTGAACATCCTGGAACCATCGTGCAATGTCTGAACAACTGGAAATCTGAAATTCTTTGTACCTTGAGATGATCTCTCCTTACAATTCAAACCACTGGAAAACAAAGAACAATCTGGAATGGGTAATTATTTAAAGTTCCATAATCACCAAGGGGCCCTTTTTTTCCAGATGTTTCAGTCCAGTCTGACTGCATTTCCTATACCCCATCGAAGAATTCAACTCTGGCCACAGCGGGTGGTCCCAGAAACTTGCAAAAAAGGCAGGATTGTGTCACAGTGAAAAGTGCTTTGTTTTACAGGTTCACCCCGAGCCACCTCTGTGCAGAACGAGTTGGAAATATCTAATTCCCATGCAACCCTTCCACTGCTGCAGTCCATATAAGCTCATGCCAACAGAAAAAACTTTCACCAGCCTACCTCAGGCCACGATAGATGTGGGAGAATACACATTCACATTAAAATTACAACATGTCCATGTGAGGCACTGTCTCTAATGGGCATTAAACAATGCCTGAACTGACCTTTTCTCCCAGCTGGGCAAACACTCCCGTTTTTAGAGCAGCTGAAAGAAGAGTGGAGCTGACCTGGTGTCCCCCAGTGCCAGAGCTGGCCAGTGGCCCCCAGGTGGTGCCTGGCTCCCCCAGGAGGGAGCACAGCCCTGCAGCCAGGTTGGCTCCCAGCCTGCTCACCCCTCCTGCTCCAAGAACTCGTTCGGACAGCATGCACTGAGTGCTGCCACAGACACAGAACATTCCTGGAAGGGAGTTCCTCTCTTTCTTATGCAATTGATATAACTTTAAAGGTATTTTTCTGGTTTAGCATCTGCATTTCTTTTTTTTCCTAGGACGGGCTTTACAAGTCCCTGGTTTTTCCACAAGCAGCAGCTGCCAGGTTTGAGGAGAAGAGGCTCTGCATCTTACAGAGCACTGGAACACAGATTTCCAGCCAAAACCTGCCACACAACCAGAGAAACTCTTCCTCTACCTTACACAAGAATTACAGGCTGAAGATCCATTGGTTTTCTTACAGTTTCCCTGCTAACAGAACGTGGCTCACACTGAAATGGTCTTTACATGGCTGTCCTACAGCTGGGCTGAAAACACCCCCTGACCCACTTCTGAACTTCCAGCCCAACTCCCTCCTCTTCTATCCACGAATGTTAAACACAGCCCCCCAGTCATCAGGAAATCTGACAAGTTTAATTCCTACGTTATTCCATTAGGGGCACTTGTTGCTTTTAAAATTGCATCTCGTTCCTGCTCGCTCTATTTAGGCAAGGCACTTATTTCTGAAGATCTGGTTTAAATTGACATTTGACTGTCAGTGCACAATGGCCTGTCATGATGAACATGTTTGATAAAAGCAGCCTCAGGATGTGCTGTTTCCTGAGATTAGTTCAGCTCCCTATCATCTCTACAAACATACACTACTTGTTTTTTAACTTGCATTTGTCTAAGAGAAATCTAATGCCAGTAGTACTGGAATAGGAAGATTTAATAATAAATAGATTTTTGTCTGCTTTGTCAAGTTTTCCAGTTGCTGAGAGATTCCAGCATAATGGCTGGTAAACCTTATGTCTATGAATGAAAACAAAAGCAGTCTAGAGCCACACTCTTCTGTTTCTTTCTGCTCTTAACTTGAACTAAGTAATCATTCTCACTGGTGTCTGATAGTTGCTTTGTTATGTTGATATTTTATCTGAAAAAAAAATCCAAAAAACTGCCGCCTTAGATCTTCCTCCTATGAAGAATTACATGCATGTATCTTTAAACAGGTGACTAAATTGATGTTATTTCTATTTCAAATTAAACATCACATATATCTTACTTGTGCATGATTTTTAGAGGATAAAGGTTGCTTGAAGTTTAATTAAAGCCAATGCACAGTATATTACAAGAGTCTTTCCCAGGGACATTCTGCTGTTTCCAATATCATTAACGGAGAGGAGATATTGCACTGCTGAGGGATCTGTGTAATCTGGAATTACATTAACTGGGAGGAATTGACACATCCAGTAACAGAACAGGAACTCCACCTGCATTATTTCAGTGTTGATCTACTCAGATGTCACTGCAAAAGTCCTTTCTTGACTCCACAGCCTTTTACATTTACTATTAACTATTGCATTTACATTAACTATTTTATAGTTAAATTGCAATTCTCTTCCATGGCTCTCTTCCCGTGAGTTTCACAAACTGCATCCACAACAGCTTAAATCAAATCCTCTGAAGTCAATCACAGCCCAGCTCTGACCAAGCACAACACAAGGGCTCAGGTTAGGTTTTGCACCTTGGAATGAAGATCATTACCCTTCAACTTCAGTTGTGCAGGAGAAATGAAATACAGGAGTCTGTAGGTCCTTCAGGCCAGAACTACTCACTTTGCAATGTTGAATTGTAGGAATAAGCACATCTGTTATTGCAATAATAATGCAATTGTTTAGACAGGAAATCACTTAGCAGAATGTTAGGAAAAAAGCTCGCAAATATCTTAGAAATATCAAAAATGAGAGCACGGGAGCAGACAAAAGGAGTGACTGTGGAATCTCAAGGCATCTTAAGGCTCCTGTGCCTCTATTACCTTCCTGCAGGGAACCTGAAGCTTTCCCCAATACCTTTTAGTCTGTTACACCAGGAAACATAAAAGATTTCAAAAGAAACTTTGTGCTCACGAAGCAAACAGAAAGCACACCAGGCACTGAAGCTCAGCTGTGCCCATGTGTTTTCCTGGGGGTGGTTTTTACTCCTTGACCCCTCCAGAGCTGGCACAGCTAGGCAGGTGTGGTGTTTGAGCTGTGGTCAGCTGGTGTAACACACGTTTCCAGTGACACCAAAACTCATCCCTGTGCTCCCCACCAAGTGCATTCCTGCCCCAGCCTGGCCTGGCAGCACCAGGCACAGCCCTGCTGGCAGGCACTGCCTCCATTCCACATTTTCTTCAGGTCTGCAGGTTTTGTAACTGGCATGAGCAGGGCAGAAGGAACCCTGGAAAATGCTTACACATATTACACCAGAGGAATGTAGGGCAAGGATTAAATTCTAAACCAGAGTGACTTTAAATGAAATAACACAGCAGGCTGTGGTGGCTGTTTGATATGGCTGTTCAGGATCTGACTTTCAAGGTATGGCAGAGGAACAGGAGGCAGATGTGGGAAAGGGGAACGAGATTCCTGGCTTGCCTGAAGGCTTGGAACGATAGCCCAGGTGGGGTCTGCATTCCTCCCCGCTCCAGCTCTCCAAACTGCTTCTGCCCAGCTTGGAGCCTAGAAAATCTGCTCACCTCAACACAGAGCTGGCAAGGAACCAACTCTGTCCCAGTGCTGTCTGACATCTGAAAGCGATCATGCGACTGCCCGCACTGCAGGAATGCTTCCCCACAGGAATAAGGAATTTTATGAGTGTTATAAAAAGTTACTGGCACTACAACCTATTATCACTGTGGTATGAATTACTGATGTGCTGTCAGCTAGGGGCCAGCCAGGACAGCAGCCAGAACCATCTCCCTGCTCTGGCAGAGCTCTGTGGGCTCCCTTGGCAGCCTTCGGCCTCGCCCCACGGGGTCTTCCTCAGCAGGGACAGCCCCAAACCCAAAGGCAGAGAGGGCAGAGCACGAAGCTGCAGCATCACACCCTGCTCACAGCACAGCACAGCAGCAGACAAGGTTTTGATCCCTTTTGTCCTTCTGCCAATAAGGTTTGCAGTGTCACACCAATTTTCTTCAATAGAGAACAGAGCTGCAGTTCTGCCACACTCTCAAATTAAACAGAGTATACTAGAATACACTCATCTATATTTAGTTCCCAAAATACAAGCTACTTAGACTCTCATCAGACCATATGTTTAAGCTGCACAACTTTTTTTCCAAGTCCTCTGAAATTTACCTTTATTTTTAGCCCGTGTTTTCTTGGAGTTGGCAGACGTTCTGTCACGGGAGATATTGTGCCCAAAATGTGAAATATTGCTCTCTGTACTGTCCTTTAGAGTCCTGAGCTGAACGTCCTGAGCCACCTCCCAGGCCAGCTGAGCAGCCCAGCAGCAGCAGCAGCACAGGGAGGGGACAGTGACACAGAGAGGGGACACTGGCGCAGGGAGGTGACACTGGCACAGGGAGGTGGCACAGACAGGTGACACTGGCACAGGGATGATCCTTCCCTGCCCCAGCCAGCCATGCCCAGAGCCAAGGGCAGCACTCCCTGTGGGCAGTGCAGCCTCAGCTGGGCTCCTGCTGCTCCTTCCCCTGGGACTAAAGCAGCATCCCAGCCCTGAGCCCTCCCCAGGAGCTGTGGGACTGCAGGGACACTCAGCTCTGGCTGCTGCAGCCTGGCCCAGGACACAGCTGGGTGACACATCTTCATCTCCTGCACAGCCAGCCATCCCAGGGCTCTGGGACGATGTCCTGCACACATCCCAGGGCTCTGGGACAATGCCCTGCACAGCCAGCCATCCCAGGGCTCTGGGACAATGCCCTGCACACATCCCAGGGCTCTGGGACAATGCCCTGCACAGCCATCCCAGGGCTCTGGGACAATGCCCTGCACAGACAGCCATCCCAGGGCTCTGGGACAATGCCCTGCACAGCCATCCCAGGGCTCTGGGACAATGCCCTGCACACATCCCAGGGCTCTGGGACAATATCCTGCACACATCCCAGGGCTCTGGGACAATGTCCTGCACACATCCCAGGGCTCTGGGACAATGCCTTGCACAGAGCAGTGCCACCCCAGTGAAGAGGCTGCAGCTGAGACTGAACCCATTTATTTTGTGTGCAGGGCTTGCCATCATCTCCCATCGGTTTGGAAGCTCCAGCCTTGTCAGAGATCCCTCAGTGCTTCCAGGACACATTTTTATTTTCAGGGCTCTATAGCTCTCGGCTGAAATGTCACATTTGTGGTATCATCAAAACATATAAAATCTAGTTCAGTCATGCAAGAAGGAATATGGGGAAAATAAAGGACTTTTATGGTATCATTCCCTTTTAACTTTTTTCTCTATATTTCTAAATGCATTCCTTAGGCTTAAAAAACTGCACACTACAGAAAATCCAAAATGGGGCAAGTTTTCCTCAGCAACTGATTCAAGCTTCTGTCATGACAAACATAAATCTGCATATCTCATCTGTGCAGTCTTTGCACCAGGCACGAACAGCACCTCTGGCTCCTTAATGCATCCCAGGTGCCCCCCAGTAAGGTTCCCTGCAGGGAGCTCCCCGTGCAGCTGAGCTGCAGCAAGCAGGACACCAGGGAGAGCTTCGGCCCAGCAAACCCAGGGGTTCCTGCTCCAGGTCCCCTTATCCACCAGGACAAACAGGAAACATTCAGCCAAAGCCTTTCAACAAACCCCTGGGTGTGAGAGGGCTCCTGCGAGAGCTGCTGTCTCCCTGACTGCACGGGTGGCCTGGGCTGCCGAGCAAACAGGGGATGGTCACAGGGGAATGGCACAGGGAATGGCCACAGGGGAATGTCACAAGGGAAGGTCACCAGGGATGGCCACAGGGGAATGGCACAGGGAAATGTCACAAGGGAATGTCACAAGGGAATGTCACAGGGGATGGCCACGGGGAAATGTCACGGGGGAATGTCACGGGGGAATGTCACGGGGGAATGTCACGGGGGAATGTCACAGGGGAATGTCACGGGGGAATGTCACAGGGGAATGTCACAGGGGAATGTCACTCAGTCACAGCCTGGCCCGGGTGCTCAAATGCAGCCAGGGTGAGGCTTCATTCAGACAGAGGCAACTGGCTACCCCAAATGGGTAACTGGCTACCCCAGTGGGTAACTGGCTACCCCAAATGGGTAACTGGCTACCCCGATGGGTAACTGGCTGCCCAAATGGGTAACTGGCTACCCCAAATGGGTAACTGGCTACCCCAAATGGGTAACTGGCTACCCCGATGGGTAACTGGCTACCCAAATGGGTAACTGGCTACCCCAACACCCCGAGCTGGCCCTGCACAGCTCCTGAGCTGCCCCAGGAGCCCTGGCAGCCGCAGGGAGTGACACTGCAGGTGCCTCTCACTGCACTGCTCCTCCTCTCCCTGACTCTCCAAAGCTGCAGGAGGAATTCTGCCTGCTCCTCCCGGAGAGCACAGGGCAGCAAACACAGCCCAGCTCTTGGGCTCGACATTCTCCTGCCCACAAGCCAGCCAACTCCCTGCCAGCGTGGATGCACTGCAAAGGTAGAGAGAAAAGCTGTGGCCTGCAAGTAAAACTCCTCAATGAATCAAAAGAAAACACGAGGAGAAAGACACAGAGGCTTAGATATCAGGTAATGAGATTATGTTCTACAAGACTTGCACAGCAGCAAACACCAGGGTGAAATGTGAGGCAGGAGAGTGCAAGAGAAAAGCATCTCTGAGAATGGAACAGAGTCCTTGTGCTGATTAATTGCCTTTAAACATTCGATCCCTATATGTAACCCAGCAAATCTCCAAGTGTTTCAACATATCTTTAGTGAAGACAGAGTCAGGCAATTATGTATAAAACATCCAAAAACTAGTAGATACCTAGGAAAAAAGGTCACAGCTTCCTTTTTGGAATCTGCCTTCCAGGAACAGTCTTCTGTAATCACTTAAAAGTTGCTGCTCTGCTAAATATTCTTGCCAATACATTTGTTTCCTGCTGGCTAGTTGTTAGTTGCAGGAAGCAAACTCAATTTTTTTTTTTTCTGAAGTGGAAGAATTTTTTTTTTTTTTTTTAGACAATATATACTGAGCTCTAACTTTCCTCAAGAGAAAGCCAGAGAACAAGCTCAAATATGTAAATCTAGTTCTGAGATGTACAAAACACTCAAATCAAGGGAAGTAAGAAGCTAATCAACAGTCTGCAGACTATGAAGAATCAAAATATACAATATAGAAATATACTACATGCTGAAGTTATGTTTTTGTTCCCTTGGGTAGAGCATTTACCACAACAAAGCACTGTCTCTGCAAATTCTTTATACATTTTTTATGGGAAATTCTCCTGTCATTCCTCAGGTTTTACGTCCACAGGACATATTTGGGGCTGATGTTTGTGTGGTTCACTGTGAAATACCTGATTTAAAGTGGCATCACGTACTTCAAGGTGGTTAGATAAGTGTAAGGTTACTCGTTCCTTAAAATAAGTGATCAGTTTTAATAACACACTTTGAAGGAGCTTGTTCCCCCACGCTGCCCTCAGAGGATTTTGTGGGATTTGGCACCGAGTTATCTGCACACAGCATCCCCTTTCATCCCCCAGCTGGGCACTCCCAGGCTCTGCATCCCTTTTACCCCAAAGAGGAGCCTGCAAAAGGCAGCAAGGCAGGAGATGCCCTGCAGGTGGGAAATGCCAGGGCTGGGAGGGCAGCACTGTCCCTGTCACACACAGCTGTGCTGGCTCCTGCCCAGGCTCCAGGAGCCCTCACCTGCCCAGGTGCAGCTGGGCCCCCCTGAGCCTCGCTCAGCAAAGCCCGGACCAGGAGGGGCAGCGTGACCCCGGCCTCAGCCCAGGCAGGCTCTGGAAGGGAAAGCTGCCAGCCCTGCTCGTTGTGCAGGAGCTCAGTGCCCAGGGGAGGCTGAGCCCTGATGTTTGTCACCCTGGCAGCTGCTCCTGGAGCGAGCACTGCCGGCCTGCAGCAGGAGCGGGGCTGCTGCTGGGTTTTCTGGAGCTACATTAGATTATTCCCTGGATGGTTCTCTCCCTTCGCCCACGCCTCCTTTACCCCACTAGCACTTTGTCTGACTCTTGGCGGATTGTCAATGTAAATATTCCTGCTCCTCAAAGGAATTTACATAAAGCCCAGGCTCTGCCAAGGAGAAACACAAACACGTGGAGCTGTCACAGCTCCTTGGTGACAGTTCAGGAGGACTCAACGCTGCAGTGCAGGACCAAGAAAGGGAACATTTCAACCTCTCCCTTAAGTGTGTGCTCTACCATTCATCAAACAACTTCACTGGAGCAGTTAAAGCTTCAAAGCTTTGATGTGCCACTCTGAAATAATGGCCTTGTCACGGCGCAGTTCCACTGCAGTGCTCACCAGGCTGGCAGCAGTCACGTTTTGGAAAGCTTTGGCCGGTTTGGAAGTGCAGTGGGTGTGCAATAACCTAGGAATGCCCTGTTAGTCCAAGCTGGCACCATTTTATTCACCCCTGTGAGCTCTGCTGGCCGACTCCACATGAGAACCTGGCCCCACTAAAGCCTGAGCCCATTTCTGTAATGATGTTTTCGGCTTGAGCAAGAACTAACAAAAGCATTTGACTAGAAAATAGACAATGTCAATACAAAGAGTTTCATGTATCAAAATCAATGGAAATCAGGACTTCAACATTGGATAAATCTAGGGGAAAAGTTTTGTACGAATCACAAAACAACCATTACATAGAAGGTGAAACTGAGAAATCAGAGGTTAGAAGAAAAATCCAGTGCGGTTCTAGCTGTAAAACTGGTCTTTCTCCCTTGAACTTCCCCCTTTTCTACTCCACTCTTAATGCAGATCATGTTCTGGTTTTCCCACTCAGTGTCCAAGGCAATACTCACAGCATTTTCCTGCAGAAGGTGCGAATATTTAATATTGGGGAGAGGAAATCAATTTACTTAATTTACATTAAGTGGAGTTGTAGAGTTTTCAAATCCTCCTCTTCCTAACTATAAATTCATTCCATTTGGAAACTGCCCACTATTCCTTTATCCCCAGAACAGCAAAGCTGAAGACAACTTTTCAATCCTCATTATGATGAACTAAACTCCCAGGGTTCCACAAAACCAAACTGAACTCCCTCACCTGCACCATTCAGGTCTGACATGCCAACAGGCAACTTTCAAATATTCCTGGTCCAGTTCCTCTTAATTGGGAGCCAACAGGGGAGTTCCATGTTCAAAAACTTTAATATTCTATGATATAGAAATACAGACAAATTAATTAATTTCCTGTTCACTACCCATATCCTGCTATTTCTCTTACAAAGAGATACTGAGGACTTGTTTCATGATGAGTGAGTGATAACAGGCAAAGTTTTGTGTCTCCAAAGGTTTGAACCTGTCCTGACATGGAAATTCAACCTTCTGTGAATTACAGTTTATCACAAAGCAATCCTGGTTCCCAGAGCAGGCCATCTTCAATGTGCTTGACAAAAATCTATATTTTTTGTTAGTTCACCTTTCTAGGCTGTTAGAATGGAGTCCCATGAGAAAATAAGCTCTGGGATGTTTCTGTTGACAGCATTAACAAAAGAGAACTCTTGCTGTGTTGTTAATCATGACTGCTGGGGTTTTAAAGCTGCCCAGAAACAAGAAAAGGAGCTGCAGCTATGCTCATTTCCCATGTGAACTCAGTGGAGTCCCTGTATCCTTTATAGCAAGGATTTAACTTGTGTGACAAAGTGCCAAACTTCTCATTGATTTTGAAATCACAAGCTTTATCATTACTTTTTCTTTCTGCTTAATTGTGGTACCTTCTGCAAGGGTCACACTTTCAATTGTATTTTAGTCAAGTTCTCTCTGTCAAAGTCCATCCACTGAAAAATTATACCTTTGCTCTGCAGATGTGGGCAAGATTCATTGCTTTTCCTCAATCAATATATAAATTAGCCAACACTTAACTTGCCATAAAAATTAATTGGCTCCACATTGATTTGCCTCTCTCATGGCAGCACTAATATTTGTGTACAAACAGGAATTGCTTCTCCCCTTATTTTATTTTCTTATCAGTAATGATGTTAAACAAACCTGGAAATGCCCAGGGAAATAGAGAGAAAAGGATGAGGTTTGGGTGAGTTTTAAGGCAAAAGTGCCACGGCCTCACTAAGAGCTCAGAGGAAAGGGAGAAACGAGGAGTGGTTTGCTGTGAGCCAGGCTGGGTTTGTGGAGAGGCTCTGTGTGCCTGCACTGCAGCATCCCTGGGAATGCTGAGGGGCTGCTCCTGCAGCTCCTGCAGCCCCTGCAGCTCCTGCAGCCCCTGCAGCTCCTGCAGCCCCTGCAGCTCCTGCAGCCCCTGCAGCCCCTGCAGGAGAGCCGGGAACAGGAGAGGAGAGGGCACAGAGCTGGGAGCAGAGCAGGAGAGGGGACCTGGAGCAGCAGCAGCTGCAGCAAGGGGCTGGTGATCCAGAGGAGATGTACAGGAAGGAGCTGATGATAATCGAGATGAGAAGATGCTGAAGGAAGGAGCTGGTAACCAAGAGGAGAAGATGTAAAGGAATAAGCTGGTAGTCAAGAGGAGAAGATGTAAAGGAAGGAGCTGATAATCGAGAGAAGCTGCTGAAGGAAGGAGCTGGTAACCAAGAGGAGATGTAAAGGAAGGAGCTGATAATCGAGAGAAGCTGCTGAAGGAAGGAGCTGCTGAAGGAAGGAGCTGATAATCAGGAGGAGAAGCTGCTGCAGGAAGAAGCTGATGGTAATCCAGAGGAGAAGATGTAAAAGAAGGAGCTGGTAATCAGGAGGAGAAGCTGCTGAAGCCCCACTGGTGAAGGGAAGGGTCACAGCAGGGCTCTGATGGGAAGCACTCACTGCACAAAGTGGGAGAGCAGAGAAGCAGCTGTTTAACAATTCAGTGCAAGAATATGGTAGGGAAGAGGAGCACCTCACAATTCCCCAAGCACTGGGTTTGTTAAAATGGACCACACTGAGCAAGGACTGAGATGGAACAATGCTAAATTAGTCCTGGCTTGCAGTATCTTAGTAAAACACACCTTTTTTTCCCAGAATCAAACAAGTCTTTAAAGTGGCACTGCCCCAAACTGTATTTGAGGGAAAAGCAGCTGCATTAAGAATTCCCAATTTGCATCTAATCTTCATGAGAGGATTCTCACAGAGGGTGCAGCAGCCAGGAGCTCATAACTCTCCAAAACTGCAGCTGCACATGTTCCCCTTCTGCAAAGAGCAACGAGAAAACAGAGCCCTGGAGAAAACTTGAAGTGGTAGAAACTAGTGCACAAAAAGTTTTGCTCCAGACGTGAGGCAGTTTGCTCTGGAGTGCCAGTCAGGAGTGAGGGATCCACAGAGCTCACCTGGCTGTGACTGCTGCCCTCCTGCCCCAGCCCCTGATTGTCCCTGGCAGTTCTGTGTCCTCTTTGCACCAAACATGCCTGGATTTACACCCTGCTGCTGCTCCCACCAGCTGAAAGCTGCCTCAAACACAAGAATTCACAGCCACTCTGTCCCCAAGAGTGTCAAAATGCAACTCCAGCATGGCCAAAACTCAAGGCTGGTGCTACGTAGTCCATGCTATGCAGGCACATGGGTTTTACAAAATCCTGGTGCTGTTTGACACAATATCCTCCTCTGCTGCCTCTCCTGACTTTTTCCAGAGCACACTGTGCTGCATTTCAGCCTTGACATTCATCTCTTCTAAATTTCTGCCCTGTGCTGTAATTTCTTGGATCACAGAAGTGAAATGTTAGTTCTTCCCTAGTTGTTCCTGCTATGAAAAACATCTTGCTGGAAACAGAATTTTTTCAGATAATCATTTTACAAAATGTACTTTTGCCTCACTACAAAACATCTGGACAGGTCAAGACTAAGCTGTCTCCAGCCTCAAACCACCATCAGTCTCCACATCCTGCCCCACGCCCTGGAGGTGTTGGTGGGTTTCTGTGAATTCTGTGCTCTGGTTTGCTGCACACAGTAGTTCACCCGAGTTGGTGAAGAGCAGAGTATTCACCACTTTTAAATCTGTCAAAAAAATGTCCATCTGTCCCTGAAGTGTTCCTGAATAACAACTGACCATTGCATTTTAATTGCAATTTATTAAATTTTGCCTCTTAGAGGACTTAACTCAGGTAAAATTTTGCTGATAAAAAAGAGAAATTAAATTTATTCAGTGTTCACAGAGACTGTGCTGCAGTTACAGCCAACACCACCAGCAGAGCCCAGGCTGCTCTCCCTGGTCCATGCACCCTGAATTAACAGTTTTTATTAACTCTGAGGTTATTATTATTATTATTATTATTGACACAGCCCCAGCTCAGCACAGCCCCTTCCCCAGGCTGGGCTCTGCCCCACGCTGCTCTCTGCAAAGGGAAGCACTGACACATCACTGACATTATTCCCTGTTTCCTCCCTTAATTAATCAGAGATTGGTCCCAGTTTGGAACACCTCGTGTTTTAAAACGAGTGAGAAATTTACTCACCTCACCAGCTCCTCAGAGCTGTGTGAGAAATGCAGACAATTTCAGAGAAACCCCTGCCTAAGGTGAGGTTTAACTCACCGGGAGTTAAGCTGTGGGATGATAAATGCTCCATGAAGTTTTGTTTCTAGAGGTGATATTCAGTTCACAGGCATTCTCTTTGTAACTATTTCCTAAAATAGACTTGGTTTATTTCAACTTCCTTTTGTTTTCTGTTGCTCAGTGATTGGCATTTTTCCTACACACATTAGAAGAAGAGGAATTAAGAAGTCAGACTCAAACCTTAATAAAGAAAAACTATTTGTTTGGACTTGGCATTTTTTACTTTTTCTTATTACACTTTCCTCTGTTAAGCTGAGAACATTATGTGGAGCAAACAAACAGCTATAAGAATGAAATGGTATCCACTTCAAATGTTTCTCCTACTCCTGCAGTATTTTAATGGATAAAACAGGTTTCTAAGCCAGTTTTTACTCTCTCAGTTTAAACATATTATTCAATCACAAACTTAGATAAATAACTTGACTGTTTAAAGCACCTACTCTTACTCTTTAAAGCACCTACTTTAAAACACTGATCTTGCAGCCAGAAATTCTTTTACATTTTAAATTCTGCTTTTATTCCATGAGGAGCCCTACTCAAGGAGAGGAAACCACTTCAGAGGGAAGCGAGCTCAGGAAGGATTGGTGCTGCTGGCAGCTGAAAGCTTCCAGGGACACAGAGCCACCTCCCAGCCTGCTGAAGTAAATTCACTTGAATTTACTTCTGTAAACTTGCTGAAGCCATTTCCTTCAGTAAATTTACAGTTGCCTAAATTTGTATTGTCCCAGATGGTTCCGTGGAATTCACGGGAGGCACAGCAGTGCACAGCAGAACAGGTCTGGCCCAGCGTGGCCACAGCTGGCACAGCTGGAATAATCTATCCACCCATTCCTCCGTGTCAAACCTAACCATTAATTAAAAGCCAAATGAGCAATTACATTCTGAAAGCAGAGATGCCAGAGGCAAGCAGTCCTCCTGACAAATTCAAGGCACATTGTGGCTGCGTTGCTCATTAGCCAGAAGAGCTCTGTGAGAGGAGCCAGCACTCTGACACAAAGTCTGAAGCACAGACTGGTCCAGGTGAGCCTGAGCCTCCCTGCCCACCCTGTCTGCTGCAGAGGGTACAGCTGGCCACGACCTGTCCACGTTCTCAGGGCTCCTGGGGCTGCAGCAAAGAAAGATTCCTGACAAATGCAACGTTTCTGTATCCCAGAAAAGGAAAAAGGCACAGGTTTGTCGAAGAGCCTCCTGTAAGTCATCATCCCTACAGCATGAGAGGAGCCTGGGTAAACAGAGCCAAGTGCATTCTGTAAATGATCTGCACAAAACTCACTCTTCACAAGTGCCCACCTCTAAGAGTTCTCTCGGGACATTCAGGAGTTCTCAGTTTGGAAAACTGTCAGCAAAACCACACACTTCACTCCTGGGCCTCAGGGCTCTTCCTGCTCCTGTAGCTTACTCCAGCTTTATCAAAAGCCCAACAGAAAGATAAACTGGCTTGAAAATAGCTTTAAAAGAAAAATATGATAAAATATTCAGAGGAACATCTAAGAGATGTATTCTAGGAAATGTTTAAGAATTTAAATCTTTCCTTGCCATTCCTATTCAGGGCTGTAAGTGGGTCAGAGATGCTGCACTGCCTCCTCTCAGCACCTCAGAGTCTGAGCTCTTCTCCATTCCACTGACATCAAACCATCAAAACCCCTCAGTTATCTCAGTGTGGACTAAGATCAAAGAGCAAAACCACAAGTGAATTCTTGTTATTGAGCACTCCAGTGAGAAGCAGCATTTCTTCCCAGTGTGCTGCAGACTGCACAGGCACACCAGGGCACACAAAAGCTGCACGGGGCACTTTGCCTTCTCCTCATCAGCCTTTTGCAGAGGGGAAAAGGAACCCATAATGGTGGGAAATCCAGAATGTTGCAGCCACAAATGGCCACTGAATCGCTACTGGAAATGCCCACAGAAGTCATGAGAGAAGCAGGAAGAGCTGGTCCCGGGCAGGGAGGCTCTTGTTTCACTCACCAGCTTGTGGCTGAGCTGGATGGTGATGAGAGGAGACCCCGAGAGGTTGTAGGACAGCTGGGGCAGAGGCTCCACTTCGATGGAGATGAGAGAGCTGCTGGCTGAGATCGTGTAGCCTTTGTAGGCAGCAGCTTCAGCAATCCTTGGGAAGAAGTAAATACGTTAAGGAAGAAGGATAACAACTGGTTTTTTAGTTCATGCACAACAACAAAGGAACACGGGGCCTCCTTGTTCCCTTCAAGCCAATGAGTTCCTCTAGGGCAGTGGGTCTGGCCCCAAAGGATCCTGCAGGACCAGAAGCCATGCCTATAAAGTATTGGAACAGCTCTGGACACCTGGAGACTGATATCAAAGCTCCTCCTTCACTCTGTTCCTCCTTGCAAAGGTTTACAAGCCTTGCTGCAAGTGTTTGAGGGAATTAGAGAGAATCCTGTGAGGGGATCTAGACAACACCCTGAGCAAAGTCAGGAGGAAACTTGCAGGGGCGTTCAGGGTGGCTGATCAAACAGATAAATCAGTGTGTGAGACACACAGACAAAATGCACATGAACATAGGAATGTGTTTAGAAGTGATTTACAGCTTTACCTTGAAAAATAGATGATGTCCAGTTAGATTTGTTAGAGGGAAAGACAGGTCACAATGCAAACAGCTGAACTGGACTGAATAGCTGATTAGTCCTGGAAATGCATTTATTCTAGTAGGAAGTCATTCTGCAGTACAGAAGAACCTTTATTTTAAGGTAAAACTTATGAGTTTGGCATTTTCACACATTTAGGAGTAACTGAGATCCATTTGGTTTCAGGGTAGAATTTTTTACACTCCCAGTACCAAACTGCAGGAGTCAATGACTGCTGTCATCTGTCCCTTGAGCAGGTGGATGAATGGGTTTTACCACGAGAAATTTGAGCCCTGGTGAATTAACCACCAGCCTGAGCTTCAAACAGAGCCCACCACTGGAAAGGGCCAGTTTGAAAGCAAATGAAAAATCACCTTGGTGACACCCACCACCTGCAGTGGTTTCTTATTTTCGTTTCAGGAAAAAAAAAATAAAAACCTCACATCAGACGTTCAAATAACTCCACTCAGCTCCTTGGCAGTCACAGAACAGAACTCATTTAGCACAACACCTCAGTTCTGACCTTAAAAAACCCATCAGCAGCAGAGATTACTTCTGCTCCCAGTAACCAGCACGGGAATGGAACTGGTTCATCTGAAGGCAGAATTTGCTACTCTGAAACGACAAGTTTAAGTTCAGATAAGGACTCAAAGTTAAACTCATTATCCCACAGTTTGAGCTTTCTCCTACACAGATTAAGAGTGTGGATGCTTTTTCCACACCCTCTATCTGCTTGTTTTAACTTCAGAGACCTTGGTGAACTTTGGAGTGTGACAAATCTGCAGCAGGAGCAGGGAATGGTGTTTCTGTGCCTTTTCTCACCTTGGCCCTGGGTGCCAGGTCCACTTTTACACAAACTGCACAGGAGCAGAACGGGCTCCAAACATTGCTGTCTTTCATTTTCTTTGGGTAAAGAATCAAAAGTTGCTCCCCTTAGAAACTGATATTTATGTAGTCTGAAAATAGCTCTATGTCCGTGCAGCACAAAAGCTCCAGGAGTTTTGGTTTTGGTTTTCCACCACAAAAAAAGAAAAAGGTTAGGTTTCAAATTACAGGTGTTTAAGTAGCCCAGTGGTAGAAGGAGCACACAAGAAATTCTCTAAAACAAACTACTCTGAGAAAAAATTTATTCTACTGAAACGTAAGCAAAAAAGTTAAAACAGCAGAGCACAAAAAAGAAAAGCAAGCAGAAGAGAAGTGCATACTTATTTTTAAAGCATCTTTGAGTACCTGGGGGTTGGTTCCACAGAGGAAAAATTGCTAAGGCAGCATTCCCTGAATTATTACCTTTTTGGATGCTGGTTTGGGCAGAGCTGCATCCACAGTTTTATGGACATGAGCGTGTAGTGCCTTACATACTGCAAACATTCTGAGCAGTTTGAATTAATTGGAGAAATCCAGAAAACATTTCTTCTCCCAGGTCTTTGTGGGTTTTTTAACATTGTGACAGGGCAGACCCTTCATTCTCAAAATGGGTGCTGAAATCAAACACAGCTCAGGGGAACAGGAAGGGATCTTGGGCTTGTGCTGTCCCACAGACTTCAGGGAATGCACTCAGGATTACACATCTGTTCCATTTGCTGTGCCAGAGCCCCAGGATCCGTGACAGTGATTAGGATACAGAGCTTTGACATGCAGCATCTTTAATGAACTTTGGCCTGAGTCAGGATCATTTTAATTCTCTTTCTCCCTCTGAAAAACTGAGATTGCATCTTATTACCTTAATAAATTGCATTGATCCTCCTCTTTGAAAAACATAGGCTCTTGTAAGTTATGGCCTCAATGCCTTCATGTAAGTACAAAATATTGCAGTGATGGCACAGCTGCCCTACACCACCTGTGTGAGCTGTGTCCTGCTCCTGAGAGAGCAGGGCAGGCAGCAGCACAGCCCCTGGGGACTGGGAAATGCCATTTGGGGCAGCTGGGGGGTTCCCAGGTGTGGCCAGCCTGGGCTGTGACCTGGGTGAGCCGGGCAGGGCAGGGGCTCTGCACCCTGAGGGGCACAGGGGAGCAGGGCAGGGAGGGGAACAGCCCCTGGGGCTGGATGCTGCTCCCCTCCTGCTGGCAGGAGCAGCCCAGCAACAGCCCCAGTGGGAAGGACTGACCCTGTGAACTGATGCACACAGCCCAGAGCAAATCACACAGTCATGCACCTGCTTGGAGGTTCATGTGATGGTCTGCATGAATGGCCCTGCAAAAATCCCCTGGGGAGCTGCACTGCAGAGGGTTATACAGCCCTGCATTTACTTTATCTTATCTGCTAATGATTGCACTGATGTAGTACATAAAGCAGAAGGTCTTTAAAGAATTGCCTGGTCTCCTGTTATAAAATTACCTTATGGGTTTCTAGGATTAGGATTCAGATTTTGTCTAAAGAGGAATGCTATGTTTTCTTACTTGTTTCATTTAAGTGCAAGCTTTATCTTCATATGTGCTATGACAAAAAACACAATTTCCTTTCATGAGACAGATTAAATTATGCAATTCTAATACCAGATCTGATAAGTGGAAGGAAAAGACAAAGAAAGACAAACATGTCGCTATGGGAATCTGTTTTACTGCAACCTAAAATAAAGCAGGCAGTGTAAACTCTAATCCCTCCCTGGTTAATGGCACACGCCCTGGACCCTGCAGAAGCAGGGTTATGGGCTGTCATGTGCTCACAGCTGATAAGGACATGGCTGATCCAGGGTGTATCACCAGGTAATGCACAGGCTGTTACCTCCTGGGAGCTGAGCTACTCACCTGGTGTCCCCAGGGTCAATGTTGTGGAAGAAATGATGCATGTTATGGTAGAGCAGGCCCACGATGGTGATCCAGGCTGTGGGGACGGAACAGGGGTCACTCCTCAGAGCAGCAGTGCCAAGCAAGAGAACTTCTGTCCCAGGGCTGCTCTCCGTGTTAGGGAAGAGCCCTGGCTTACACAGCCCTGGCTTACACAGCCCTGGCTTACACAGCCCTCCCCATCCTTGCTGTGGTGTTAGTGCAGAGCCCTGGCTTGCAGAGCCCTCCCCATTCCTGCTGTGGTGTTAGTGCAGAGCCCTGGCTCACACAGCCCTGGCTCACACAGCCCTCCCCATCCTTGCTGTGGTGTTAGTGCAGAGCCCTGGCTTGCAGAGCCCTCCCCATTCCTGCTGTGGTGTTAGTGCAGAGCCCTGGCTCACACAGCCCTGGCTTACACAGTCCTGGCTCACACAGCCCTCCCCATTCCTGCTGTGGTGTTAGTGCAGAGCCCTGGCTTACACAGCCCTCCCCATCCTTGCTGTGGTGTTAGTGCAGAGCCCTGGCTTACACAGCCCTGGCTTACACAGCCCTGGCTTACACAGCCCTCCCCATCCCTGCTTTGGTGTTAGTGCAGAGCCCTGGCTCACACAGCCCTGGCTCACACAGCCCTGGCTTACAGAGCCCTGGCTCACACAGCCCTGGCTCACACAGCCCTGGCTCACACAGCCCTCCCCATCCCTGCTGTGGCAGGGCTCTCAGTGCTCTGTGAAGTGGAGAAGTGTGAGCACACTGTGCAGCTCAGACACCACCAGTGCAAGGGAAGGATGCCCGTGCTGTGAGGTTATTACCAGCTGCCAACTCACAGCTGCCAATTCCAACACACACACACCCCCAGCACAGGAAGGGTGCAGGACACAGCCGTGATCCCTGGGAGCCACCAGGGTCCCAGCAGCTCCTCTGAGCAGAGCCAGGCCAGGCAATCTGCCCCAATGCTCTGCCTGCTGCCCTCATTCCAGGTAATCCTGGGCTCCCCAGCATCCGAGTGAAGAGACAGATGTGTGTTTCCTCAGAGCGAGCCACACAGATGTCTTTCACTGCCCCTTTTGCTGGGTTCCAAGTATGTATAGTGTCAGCTGGGTAAGGTGAAGTAACAGATTTTTTATGCTTGCTCATCTGGACAGCGTAGAAGCGTGGCCCGAAGGCTGAAATTGCTCAGAAGTGAGCTTTAGCTGGAAAAGAGTAAAACATTTAATGCCCTGGATCATTTCAGGATACAAAGCATGACAATGTTCTGGAAAATCAAAGAAAATCAGCATGGTGAGGAACTGTAGAAGTGGGGAAGGAAAAAACTCCTCTCACATGCCATTTTTGGCATTACAAGTTGGTTTGCAATTACAGTTATTCAAACCTGGGAGAACTTGCAGTCTCCATCCAGAGCCCCTGCCAGTGCAAAGAAACAAAGCTGTCACCACAAATCAGGCAGACAGTTCAGTAATTATCAGAGAATTCCTCACTGCAGGTTATTTTCAGCTAACTTTGCACTTTATGAGAGAGGCATTGACCATCCCTCTCCAGAGGGGACTGCAGAAAGGCCCCTGGGTGAGTAAATTCTGTGGATTGGAATTCAGGGCACATAAGCCAGATTTTCAAAGGTTTGAGGATGGAAGTGGATGCTTTTGTAAATGGGTTCCTTCCATCTCTGAGCAAAGTATAGATAATTAACATTACTATTTCAGAGTCTTGACTAAAGGTGCAGATTTTAGCCATGCTTATTTTTGAGATTTTTAAAATTTTAGCATAGGTAGGGATTTCTGAGTTCTGCCTTTTTGCCATGAGTGTCGTCTCTATCTTCATTCTGTTCCTGTAGCTGCTATTGCTTAAACCTGTCCTTTTATAGTTTAATTTTATACAAAAGACCAATTTTTCATGAAGGGATATGTAACACCTGATCTGACATCCTAGAATTTCTTAAAAATAGCCAGTTCAGATAATTAAAAAGAATAATTATGAAATTATGGCTTCTCTGATGTAAAAATGTGTCAGAATTAAATGGCTTCAGTCTCTGTAGCTCAGCTCTATTATTCAGTGTTAATCCAATTAATATGAAAACTCCATCACATTAATTGCTCATTAGTATGACACTAACAGCAGCCACTGCTGCTTCCTCAGACTCAGTGCAATCCACAGGGATCAAATCAGTTACCTGGAAAAACAAAGCGAACCAAAACCTGTTCTAAAGCAAAATCATTGCTGGACACCCCGTGCACACGAGTCCACTTCTCTCTTTAATCTTTCCTTACCTTTTCCACGGAAAGCTTCAGTGGGAATGGAGATGTAGCTCTGCCCTCGAGATGGGAATCGATAGTGGGACACATTCAGGCTCTGGGGAAGCATTTTGACCACGGCGTAATCTGTGTGATAGCCCAGACAAAAACATCAGCAAATCAATAGCCCCCACACCTGACTGCTGAGCCAGGCTTCCCTAAGAGCTATGCAGCCCTTGCACTTAACCCCAGGTGTCTGCAGACAGGATGGTGGATCCCCCAGCCCAGAGCTGCCTTTACCTCTGACTGCCCTGGGGCAGAGCAGGGCTTGTGCTCTGCTGTTGTGCCACGGATCTCCTCGGCCAGGCTCCGAGCCTGAGCCTCCCAGGGCAGGCAGAGCAGCCCAGCAGCACTCCTGCACTGGCACTTGTTTCAGTCCTGCATCAGAATCCCAGCGTGCAGGAGATACCCCAGTGATGGATGCTCTGGGCACTGCTCAGGTTATTCCCCCCTCAGAGGGGTCTCAACCAGGCAAAGCAGGCAGCCAGGACAGGTAAAACACCTTTGAGGCCTGGAGCACCCAAAGATGAAATTAAGACGAAATTAAGGTGCTAAGATGCTAACCTGCAGTAAAACAAAATTCTCCAAAAAGGTCAAAACTATTCCTGTCGTTTTCAGTCTCTTGCAAAACCCTTGCAAAGATTAAGGTTTTGTAGCACCCCAACCTCTACGGGCTGTGTATGAGCTCTAGGCCCTCTAACTCTATCAGCACAGCATTACTCCATCCTTCACACATAATAGTTACTCTGAACTCCTCCCCAGATAACCCCAGGGAAGCTCAAGCACAGCCCATCACCTCCAGCCTGCACCATAAAACTCAGTTTGGCCCTGCAAAGAGGGAAAGGTGAGTTTGGCTTTGAGCTGGCACAGCAGAGGTCGGGCACAGAAGGGTTGGGACGGGCAGAGGGAGAGCTCTGGCAGCCCCACCTGCCACGGCCGAGGAGCCCTCGAGGGCCAGGGGCGGCGGGGGCCCGTGCAGGTTGCAGGACAGGTGAGCCATCACCGTGTCGATGGTGTGGATCAGGCTGCTGAACACCGCGGGGCCCTGCGGAGGAAGGCAAGGGAAGGGAAGGCAGCGTGAGCAGGGCTGTCTGCACAGCACACCCACCCGAAAGCCCCGGGTGGGTGAAGCGTTACACACCCGTCCCACACAGAGCCCCACCTCCCAAAATGCTGCTCACACAGCAGCCAAGTGACTGCTGCTCCCACCGGCATCTGACAGCCAGATCTCCTCAGCACCGGCACACCGAGGCCAAGAACTGTGCCGAATTTTATGACAATATGCAAAGATTGGTATCAGATCTTTCTGGGAACACAAGCTGAGACACTACAGAGCCTTTCTTTCATCTTTATTCCAGTGCTCTTCAGTATAAAAGCAACTTTAAACCTCCAGGTTGAAACTTGATTTATAACATCTCAGAGTTAATGCATGTTTCAGTGAAACCTGTTTTGTCTGAATTCTATTTACACCAGAGATGATCAAGGATTTGACACTAAGAACTTAAATCAATTAGACATATTTTTGTCTTAAAAGTGTTTTAGGCTTCAGTGAGACCTCCCTGTGCTTTAGCCTCTCCTTCTCTCAGTTTAAAAGCTCTCTCTTCTGAAATCTGTGCTTTCTTAAGATTCAAGCAAAAAACTCAGGAGATTTCTGGATTCACCCTGCAGGTATTTCATCAGTGACAGATGATAAAATAATTCATAGTGCCAAAAAGTCCCAGCAAGGGAAGGAATAGTGAGAACCAGTTCTGTTATCATCCCTGTGAATTTATGCAACTGAAGGAAGTCACAAATCTCAGCCCATTTGTCTTACCTCTGGTCCATCAATCCAGTTGGACAGCAACAGAAAGTCTTCAATAGCTTTTAAAAACGCCTAAAAGACAAATAAAACTCGATTATTTATTAATCGGCTACCTCTCCTGGCAAGGATCCAGGGCAGATCTCTGCTAGGATTTTTCTCAGGTTTATGTTAAGATGACGAGCCCACTTCCATTCCAGTCACAGATCCACCTCTGCCTGCCAGCATCCTCAGCCCGTTCTGTGCGGTGCCTTCTCAAATAACAATTATTTTACTGGAGTCCCACCCCCGTGTAACTCCTGAGGTGCAGTCATTGCAGCTGAGCTAGCACTGGGACTCAGCCTGAACTTACCCTCCTGTTTTGTCTAAACTCACAACATCTGTACAACCATAGGGGCTTGGAAGGGAAATTAAAAACCATCTGGTTCCAGCCCCTCTGCTGTGGGCAGGGACAGCTCCCGCTGTCCCAGGCTGCCCCACGCCCTTCCAGCCTGGCCTGGGACGCTGCAGTGGGACAGGCACTGCCCAAAACACAGCCCCACTCCTGGGCAGTCCTGGGAGGAGGAAAGGGAAAATGGCACTGAAAATTGAAAGAAAAACCCCACGTTTCCAGCTTAAACTTATCTGTTAAAAAGCCTCCAGAGAACGAATATAGTAAAGTTCCCCTGTGAAATGTGGAAGACACCACGTAACAAAACCCAAGTCAGATCTGTCAGAAGCGATTCATTATAGCGTGTCAGCGATCAGAAAGTTTATTGCCTATCACTTAAATCAAATTTCCCTGTGCTGTGAGGCGTACGACAATCAGGACAATCAGGCAGAGATAACTCCACAGAAAACCACAGGCGTGCTCAGCGCCTGTCTTTCAGAGAATTAGCTGCAGACAATGCAAAGCCTCACCATCAATCAGCAAATGACAGAGTCGCTGTCTATGATCGGGACTCTCTTGTATTTACGCCCCGAAATAGCTCTGCTAAAGATAATCATGCCCCACATTTCTGCCTGCAAATCGCTGTCAGGGCACACAAAGCAGGATCAGGCAGCAGGAATGAATGCGCGCCCGAGCAGCAGCCGCGGTGATGTGGGAGACAGGTACGGGATGGCGCTCCGTTTGCAGCTACAGCCCATAGAAAATATTCAGGAAAACAAAGGAAACAACGTATTAAAGCTTTTTGGAGGGGCTTTGGCTACATATTAAACGGTGATCCGTGAAATCCAAGCATTAGGGTTTGCAAATACTAAGCTTTTAACACAATCTGTCAATTGCTGTCCCTGTAGTTTTCAAAGGTTTATCTGTATTTTTTGTCTGAGTAAAGCGCCCTTGTCACTCCGGAATTACCCTCAGGCTTAGGGGAACAATCAGCAGCGAGGCCAGAGCTGATGGCTGCAGTGATGGCTGGCAGCCGCTGAAATCAGGGAATCAGATGCCATCACTTTCCGGCACACTGACTCTATGTTTGTGGGACACGGGCCCCTGTTCTCAGCTCAGACTGCAGAGAACTCCCGCTTGCTTTCTCCCCTCTGTGGATTAGCTTGAATGAAATAAATTCCTTGAACCCGTTTCAGAGGAGACAGTGGCTGCACCACTTCCCTGGCCAGGCTCTAGCAGCGCTGGACAGCCCTTTCAGGGAAGAATTTTCCCTAAGATCCAGCTGAAGTCTCCCCTGGCACCACTGAGGCTGTTTCTTCTTGTCCTCGTTGTTTGGGAGAAGAGAGCCAGCCCCTCAGTGTTCCCCTCGGTCAGGATGGGTGCAAAGGCATAAGGTAACAGCTCCAGGGACTAGTGAGGCACTGAACTCCTCTCTGGCTGCTGCTCAGCCTCTGCCACTCCCTGCAGCAGCCCCTGCTTTTGTCACAGCTGCTGCCTGCAAGGAGCAAAAGCTTTCCAAGCTGCCCTGGATATTCCAGGCGGAGATTCCCCTGGATAGCCCAGCTCTGGAGAAAGGCCCGCGGCACCTGGGAGCCACACTCACCTGGGCCAGGCTCAGGGCAGTGTGCTGGGTCAGGGACTCGTTGGGCAGGCTGAAGGACACGTTCTGCAGGTGGCCCAGCAGGGAGCTGGGCGAGGGCGAGCTGCCTCTGTCCTGGCTCAGCGCCGCGAGGATGGGCTGGTAGGCGTCGGTGGGGAGCTGCAGCAGAGACACAGCACATCCCAGATTGTCTGGGACACAGCAGGGACACAGCACAGGATATCCCAGATTGTCTGGGACACAGCAGGGACACAGCACATCCCAGATTGTCTGGGACACAGCAG
>VWZV01009257.1:168749-187249 GCA_013397155.1 Irena cyanogastra | reverse complement strand
TTATCCCTATGGCCCCAGCAGGGACACAGCACAGGATATCCCAGATTGTCTGGGACACAGCACAGGATATCCCAAACTGTCTGTATGGCCCCCAGCAGGGACACAGCACAGCACAGAATATCCCAAATTGTCCCTATGGCCCTAGCAGGGACACAGCATAGCATAGAATATCCCAAATTATCCCTATGGCCCCAGCAGGGACACAGCTCACACAGAATATCCCAAATTGTCCCTATGGCCACCAGCAGGGATGAAAAGGAAGGATAGAAACAAGGAAGGATGGAAAAAGAAAAGGGAAACGGGAAAGGGGAAACGGGAAAGGGGAAACGGGAAAGGGGAAACGGGAAAGGGGAAACGGGAAAGGGGAAACGGGAAAGGGGAAACGGGAAAGGGGAAACGGGAAAGATCTGCCACGAGTTCCTGTAAACAAGAACTGATAGAAGAAAGAAAACCAATAGAACTTTGACACTGCAGAGAGCAAGAATGTGAGAAATACACTACAACAGGTAATTGTTCTATTCTCCATACGAAAAACCAGTTTTCATTTTTTTCATTATACTTCTACCGACCAGATGGAAACCAATTTTCTTATTGTGGTGGGAATTTTTTTTTCCTAATTTTAAAGGAAACAAGAGGAAAATTACCAAAATGGTTTTTAGCCTCCTATATTTTCAAAATTAATAGCAATACTTCAGAAGTTGCTACTTGTTTGTTTGTTTGTTTTATAGTATAGTAAATACTTTAACAGGGAATTTCCTTTGTGCTCCCATCTTCCCATAGTGGCTGAAACTTCTGCCTATGCATATCCAAAAGCATTTATAATTGAGGTAGGAAAATAAGTGCCATTAGTGAAGATTAAGCAGGGAGGAGGGTCTGTAACTATGGGATTTATGCACATTCTGCCATCATGGAAGAGAGTTCTGAGTGCTGTCCTACCACGGGGTTGGTAGTGGTTGTCATCAGAGACCATGGAAGTGTTGAAGAAAGCAGAACTTGCACACCTGGGGAAATACAAACACAAAGGAGAATGTTAACAAATCTGAATTTTTTACATCAGATACATAATTTTATATGTATATTTCCACCTCAGACTGAATCAGTTCCAACTGAAAGTAACAGATTTGTTGTTCTGTGGATTTTATTTATTTGCAGTACTGTAGCCACACAGCCTTGTTTAAAAAATTCAATTTCCTGATTCTCATCAGTTTTATTCCATCATCTTGTTACAGATGAGCACTGCAGTAGTTTAAGTCTTACATACTTAAATCTTCATTTGCAAACAGGAAATTTCAAGTGTTTAATCTCAATTAAAAAAGGTCAACTGTGCAGTTCCAACACTGACATCCATCTTTCTCCTCCAGCTCTTTCCCCAACGTTTACAGAAATTCCTTAGGGTTTGAGGTTTTTTTAATCCTATGTGTTATCAGAAATAACTAATGATCTATGGGCAGTTCTCACAGTTCCATGGAACATCTCGTTTTATTTCTGTATGTAAGGCAAACTGGGACTGGGAACATTGGGAGATAGAAAAAGGAGGTTTGAGTCTCAGCTCCCACCTCCAGCTGCTGAAGCTGACTCATATCTCGAGTCTGGATTGTCCGAGTGCCAAATAAAATCACACCCACAAAGGCAGCCTCAGACAGGCTTTTCCCCATCAGAAAACCTGCCCTGTTTGAATGTCTGAAAAACATTCAGAGCCCGTGGAAATACTGCCAGTGCTTGCAGCAAAACTGAGGAACCTTCAAATGACAGAGCAGGGGTAGAAATGGTGCACTGAAAATGACATTACGAGCATGTCAGAAATGGTTTGTCAAGACAGAAAGAATAAACTTGATTCTGGATGGCTTTCAGTTGCTCCATTTAAAAAATATTGATTCCTTTCTGTGCAAAGCAATTTATTAGTCATTTGTAAAAGAGAAATAAAATTTTCTTCTAATCTACATCTAACCAAGAGTTATTATTTGCCAGGAGTGTGGAATTTCAGTGCAATCCAACTTCAGCTGCATATACAGGAACTATTGCTCTCACAGATCCATAAGGAACATGAACATTCATTCAATTAAAAACCAGGCTGTCCTATTTTCTTATGTCAATGCACATTACCCTGCTTCAGCCCTGCTAGAAATCCTCCAAAATCAATAAACAGATATCATAACCTGTTCTGTTACTCACCCACAGCCAGTGAAGCACTGCTGTACCTGAGCTGTACCTGAGGCTGCTGTTACTCACCCACGGCCGCGGTGAAGCACTGCCACACCTGAGCTGTACCTGAGGCTGCTGTTACTCACCCACGGCCGCGGTGAAGCACTGCCACACCTGAGGCTGCTGTTACTCACCCACGGCCGCGGTGAAGCACTGCCACACCTGAGCTGTACCTGAGGCTGCTGTTACTCACCCACGGCCGCGGTGAAGTACTGCCGCACCTCGCGGGCGCTCAGGGCCCTCTCCCAGATGACGAACTCGTCGAAGGCGCCGCTGAGGCCGCGCCGCGCCGCGGGCCCCTCGCTCCCCGCCAGGAGATCGGTGCCCGCGTCCCCGTAGTCGTAGAAAACCTTCCCTTCGGGGTCGCTGGTGCTCAGGGTCCCGTTGACGTACACCTTCAGCCCTTCCCTCGAGCGCCAGGTGAACAGCACGTGGGTCCAGTAAGGACCTGCAAAGCGCCAAAGTCACGGCAGGGCTCGGGAGGCCGCTCCGTGTGGAGCTGAGAACCTGTGTCTGTGACAGATTCTAGCAGCAGGCCTGCTAACTGCTCCCCAAGAGAAAGGCTTTTCACTTTCCCGAGAAATTGTATAAACAAATCTTTGTAAGTAAGTTCTCTCTCAAACCAAAAGGCGGTGTTTTCTTGCACTTTCACAACACCTTCCACATTGTTTCTTTCACTTAACCTATAGTAATAGAGGTGTTATTACTGTTAACAAATCAACTTTCAGTAGTCGCAAAAAAGTCTATAGAAACTAGTAAAATTTAATAGTAAGTAACCTTCTTTTGCCTTCTAATGAATTGGAGTCTTTGTGTCTTTGTTCATTCGGATAGTGACAGCTCCATCCAGAGCTTTCCTGCTGGACCCCGGCACTGCCACGGAGCTGCTGGAGGGGCTGCAGGGGATTGATGGAATGCTGGTGCTGTGCCTGGTGATCTTTACCCCTGGGGAAGCCCCTGCCCTGGCAGGATGAACCTGGGCTCACTGCAGCCCCAAAACTTCCACCTGCTGAGTGCTGCTGGCCAAGATCTGAGCTCCCTTCACTCCCGCCTCAAAACTCAGCAGGAGTGGCACAAAGACTGCAAGAGCTGGAGAACAAGCAAATAAACCACTCAGAAGTTCTCACAGCTTCCTTGTTATGCTTGAGAGGCAGAAAACACAATATTCATTTTCACTTGGATTGGATAATCCACAAATGTGTGAATTATTCTTGCCATTTGCAGTTTTTCTCTTAGAATAAGATTTCTAAACTGATTCCCTAAGGTTTACAGAACTGCTACCATGAGTCTTATTTTAACAACATATAGTAGTAAAATTAGGGCAAGAAAATATTTATGGCATGCCATTAGCCTTACTGAAAGACCAGCATTTGTTCCAGTCAGTAGATATTAGAGCTCCCCAGCAATACACAGTTTAGAGAGAAGCAGTGAGATATGTGATATACCAAAATGTTTGTTAATGCTATGGCTTGGCATAGAAGACCTGACACTCAACAGAAAACAGGATCATGAAAGCACCAAAGAGCAGTTAGAGAGCTACCAAATAAAGCCTGAATTCCTCAGGGAGCAGCCCACCAGCTTTGGGATGCCCTGGGAGCTGCCAGGGATTAATCTGCATTCTCTGCTCATGCTCCCATCTCAACATGCATGAACCCACTGGGGTCAGTGAGGGCTCCACTCCAGGCACCACTGGAAGCTGGATCCAGGGCTGTTAGCAAATGGCAAATGCTCTGTAATACCTCACTGCCTTCAGTTTGCATTTTATCTCTCCCTCCCCACACCAAGAGAATTCTTAAGCACAGAGGTCTGCAGCTATTTTTATATACCCACTTCTCTTTCCTGGGGTTGTGCTCTTCTCACTACCTCTGTCTGCAGGAATAAAGCAAAATGTAACAAAGAAATTGGGTTTTTTTAAGTATCTAAACTTTACCTGGTGGACTAAAGCTTGCTTTCCACTTCATCATTGCATTCCCACGGGTGTAGAACTCCACGGAGCCTTCACCTTCGTTTGAGCAGATTTTGAAACCACTGGAAATCACTCGTCCACCAGAGGCAGGGAGGAGCTTGGCCTGTTGGTCTTGAGTCTTCCAGAAAAAGGAAAATGTTACTCCTGGGGAAAGCAAGGGAGAGGAGGCTTGAATGAAAAAAACGAGTGCAATTAAAAATTTCCAGTGTGTAGGATACAGACAGTGGGGATGCCTTTGAGCACAGATCATCTGCTGGCACAAACCAGGACAGCATTCTTAAAATCAACAATGCTCCAACAGTTTAAAGCAGATAAACAATCCCTCCCTCAGTTTGGTGTCCCATGAGCACACCCAGGACACGGCAGCCACCACTGTGTCCTGAGCAGCTTCTCTCAGTGAAAACCAAAGGTCTCTGATCTCCAAAGGGCACCTACAGTTTTTCTGGTGTCCCCCGGACCCCATCAGAGCCAGGTTTAACCCAGTGACCATCCCGAGCTCCTCAGCACTGCCTGGCTCCAGCACACCCCTGCTCACAGCTGCATTTCCTGAGCATTATTTGTTATTATAATAGTTGTTATTTGTGTTTTCACCCTTCAGTGCACCAATAACTCCTGAAAGCCAAGTGTAAAATAAAGGGATAACTGTACAGGCAGAGCCACAGAAAAAAGTCTGAGGTCCCCATCTACACAAAAATAAAAGAATTATCCCAAAAATACAACACAATCCGGCGAGTGCACATGTGGTTAACTTCATCCACAAATAACCCTGTTCAGGTCACAGTAAATTTCACTATTATCCTGTGGAATGGAGCAGCTCTCCAGGTCACACGTTAGTGAATAAATGTAATTTCCATAGGGTGGCTTTCTTTAATAAAGGCTGCCCCAGAAGGCTTCACTGACACACAAGTGGCAAATCAAACCTCACTCACACTTGACATTTGCTGGCTACAGGCAGCTCCTCCAAACGAGTTCAAGCCAAGGAATAAGAGAACATTCTCTTGCATCTCCCACAAATGTTTCTTTTGACTGAAAATGCCACTCCAAGGAGCCCAGAACTGCTCACAGAAAACCATTGTTTAAAGGTGGCTTGAGAAGGAGCAAAGAGGGGAAGAACTTTCAACATACCAAAAGCAAGGAGAATTTGTTTTCTCAAGTGAAAATAATAGTCCTGAAATGTTGTGGCATTCAGCCTTAGAAGAAACACTGGGATTTTTGTCTCATGGGATGTGGTATTTCACCTGGGAAGCTCCCAACACCCTTCCCAAAGGCATTCCTGGTTAGGTGTGCTTGACACCCCTTTCACACAAACACATCCAGGGAGGGTTAAGCAGCAGCAGCTGAAATAAAATTCCACCTTACCCTCACCATAGGTGCATTTGATTTGAAAAAAACACAGACACGTTCTTTAGATAAAAGGATGTTGCTTTTTTCCTTTTTTTCCTTCTATTAATACCTGCTACAGTGACTTAGTGTTTATCATTCATATGATTTCTTCTCCTCCCATTTCATCTGCTGAACATTTAGTGTTTTATTCCTTTAAATGTTCCTGTTTGTGAGATACTGGGAGTGCTCTGGTACTACAAAAATAATTTGTCAAACCTTTCACTCTGTGATCCTAACCCAAGAGAAAGGGAACACCAACAGAATTAAGGGATTGCAGCATCTGTGAAGATAAATGGATTCCATAACACTAGAGACCCCAAAATTTTCTTATCTCCAGAGATAAATCTAAAAAGCCCAAGCCCACTCCTGCAAAGAGGCCACACTGAATCTGAGTGATCAGTTCTAATCTAACTTGCAGTTAGAAAAGATTAAATTTTCAGCAATCAGCACTCAATTGTCTTAGAAGTCAATAAAGTGTCAAGCCTCATTTTTAGAATCCATTCCAAGGAGGAAAGAAACAATGATTATCGGATAACATAATTTGGCAGCCAAAGAAAAGTCAGCCATAATTAATGAATTTCTCACCTTCAGGCCCACAAGCCTCTGGATTACTAATGCAAGAATTTCGATAGCTTCCAAAGAAGAGAAAGGTGACTCCTTTCTTCTCAGTGACGTAAATTCCTTTGTTCACCATCCCTTCTACAATATCTACAGCAAAAGCAAAATCCAGTTTAACATTCACATGAAGGAAAACTTTCTGGAAACATGATTTTAACAGGTTCCTATAGCTCAGATGCTTATCTTGATCCAGTATATGATTTTGTTACCTTTTGTGTTTGTTTTTCTTTTTGGTGTTTGTTGTTTCAGTTTGCCAGTTTCAGTGTGTTCAGTTTCTTTGTTTGTTTCCATCTGTCAGTCATTTGTTGTATTTTTAAAGAGCACAGAGACACCTCCTGTATTTCAAGTTGGTAAATATTTCACTCTATCCACTCAGCTATGTGGTTAGACTGACAGAACCCATACACCCAAAAAAGATTATTTTTGAGTAATCTGAGTAAACTTTACGCTTTCCAGAGTTTGGAATGCCAGGCACTTCCGAGAGGCGTCTTACTGTTAGGCTGAGCGAGTAAAGAAATTCTTTCACTTATTAAAATGTAACAAAATCGTGTTTCTTTTTTCCATTTCTTGAAAGGGCAAGTTGGTGATCAAACACCAGTTTTCACTAAAAAATGACTCAGTGAAATATCCCTGACAAGGCCCACTGCCGAGACAGAAATAGATCTCCTCTCAGACATCCTCTGCCGCTGCCCTCGGCACTTGGAAAGGCAATTGCTTTGTCTAACGAGGATAACGACTGATTTGCTCGTGATTTCCTTGTGCTGCCTCCCAAAGAAAAGCACTGTTGATTCACCTCCTCCCAGCTAAAGCACACGAATCCTCTCAGCACGGAACACCTGCTATTTGTTTACTACAGGAAGCTCATTAAGGTCGGAGGGTGCAGCTGAGAGATGATGATGCAGAGCTGCTCTCGTTTGTCTGACTGATTTCAGCACTGCAGACAACGGGAAATCACCACCAAAAATCACCACCAAAACCTCCTGCTGGGCTGAGATGCCTGCACTGCAGAGAGCAGTGAGTGTTGGATTGTTCCTGAGCAGACAATGTTAATTGCTGCTCTGGGATTCCCTGGGACCACCATTCTTTGGGATGGCGTTTCTGCAAGGACTGGCAACACTCAGAACCTTGGTTTAGGACCCTGCTTCACAATTTCTTCTGGAAAAGTGTTGAGAGGAGCTCCCCAAGGGAGCTCCAGCAGTGAGAAGATGTTTTCCTTTTCTGAATGAATCTAGTGAATGCAAGTTTGAATGTTCTCTTAGCTCACCCCAAATCCTTATTTAATTATCAGTTTTCAGGTATCTTCCCCTCCCTTTGAGGAAGAAAACATCAGGTCCTGCCTCTAACTGACAGATAAAATTCAGTTTCTTTTAAAAATGTGAGTGTGTGCTATGGAGCAAATCAAGCATTTCTAAGTTCTTCTCAAGGCACCTGAATTATAAATCCATCTCTGCAGGAAAATCCCCACAAGGTACCACATTTCTGTCCCCACGAGGCACCCCACATTTCTGTCCCCACAAGGCACCCCACATTTCTGTCCCCATAAGGTACCCCACATTTCTGTCCCCACAGCACTTCCTTTGCCATTGCTGTCACTCTCTACAGTGTTCATATTGAACATATTTTATTATGTGAGAGCTATGCAAATGGTCTATAAAGCAGATAAGAGAGGACTGAAAGGAATTAGGGTCATTTGAAGTTCATCATTAATAGAGCTCCCATTTGCCAGCATACTTTTACTGTTAGAGAGTAAAAAAATAGTGAGTTTAGTATTCCAATATAAAATCCTTACTATCTGAGCAGCCCAAGTGACAGTTTTACCATTTCCATCCTCCTCCTTGGGTCAGGTTTTCCGACAGTTTGATGTGAGTTAATACCTAAGGCAGAGTGGGCACGAGGTCACATTTCAATTGCAGCCACTCAGCACAAATGCAATTACTGAAATTAAGTGACTTTAAGCGGCTGCAGCTGGAACTGCTTTCCAGTCTGCCAGGTTTCTGCCTGTGAATTTTCATTTTCTGTTCTTCCTTTGATCTCCTAGCATGAGGATGTTAAAATAATTTATATAAGGACATATATAGAAATATTTGCTTCTCATTAAAAACAAACAAACAAACAAACCCCAAAATAAACCATCATGTTAACCAAAGTTGTCATGACTGATAACATCTCACTTCCAGGCTTTCAAATCTGCTTGCATGTGTCTTTCTTAACTTTTCTGTTTTAGCCTTGAAAGACAAGAAAAAAATTAACCTGTTTATTCTCATACGTTCCTCTGAAATGTCATCTCTGTTTCTTTTAAGCATAATAGAAATTTTTTGGGTTTTAGAGGATCCCTGGGGCCCATCCTCCCATGGGATTCACGTGGGGATGCCTCTCCCAGAATTCCAGCAATCCAGGTAACATTGCAGGGGTGCTTTTCCAATAATGTGTGACAGTGTAATAATAATAATAATAATAATAATAATAATAATAATAATAAACACTTCACCACACGAGCACTTGAACGAAAACTCAGAGTTAACTCTGAATCCAACGTCACAAGAACCATCCACGCCTGACAAATGCAGAACAAAAAAACGAGAAAATCCTCACCTACAGTTGCAGAGAAGTTAGAGTAGGCAGAGTCATTGGTATTTACAAAGGTAGAGTTATGGGAAGGGAGCACAGTGAAGTTGTGGATTCTTAGAGCTGGGTGGAACAACAAAAGAAAATAAGCAAATAAGCAAAACGATGAATAAACACAACCAGTAATGAATTGGCCAGTTCACATCTCTCAGCACAGCACGAGTCACAGATGTGTTGGTGAGTGCCTTTAAAGCCAGCACAGAGCCCTGCTCCCCGCGGCTGGCAGGTCTGGGCTTCCCTGCCCAGGGAGGGCAGAGCCACCCAGGGAGGGTTTTCTGCAGCTGCTGAGAAGGAAAGCCTGTGAAAACTGCAGCTGCAGAGGGAGGGCTGTGGAATACACTCCTGGTGGGCAGGAAGGCTGCAGGTGTGACAGAAATCCCTGGGCTGGCAGCAGCTGTGGCCCCAGGGCCCTGCACAGCCTGGGGGAGCTGGGGCTGCTCGGGGTGCACAAATTCCCGGCTGGGATGGAGAGGTGTGCCAGGCTCCCCTTATTCCTACCCGAGAGCAGGTCAGAGCAACGGGCACAAACCAAAATACAAGAAACTCCATCCAAATACGAGAACGCCTCCCAAGTTTTTTATGTCTGACCGTAAAGTTTTATTCTTTATTCTCTATTTTTTTTTCTGATTTTGAAAATTTAACAGTATCTTGCACACTGTAATTGTTTACCCTGGGCAGACAAATAAAGCCTGATGAAAAGCCCATGAAAGTAGATGGAGAGACATTGATTTGGCATTTAGACCAACTGAGCTCACAGAACAAAAAGACAAATGCTCTTAGGAAAAGAGAAACACACACAAAACCCTCCAGATAAAAATGCATGGAAAACAAGGGGTCAGATGAAAAACCTGAGCATGGCCGCTTTCTTTTTATTTGCTGTATTTTGAGCTGATTGTTTCCCTTCCATTGCTTCTAGTGCTGAGATTTCCAAAACATCAATTTGCTGACCCACTCTCACCACACGAATGCTCTGAGAGATATGAATCTGGCTTCACACACAATGATTTCAACAAACAAAATGGATTAACGTGACGGACAGATTATGATGCTTCAAGGATTTAAGAGGAGGAACGTGGAATGAAAATAATTGCATGATATGATGAGTGGAAAAACAAGAAAGGCTCTGCAATAAACAGAAGAGTTGTGTAATCAGAACGGAACCAAAACCAAGCAAATTGTCACCTGGAGCAGATTGCAACAATAAAGAACACTTTTCTTGTATATCACAGTGAAATATCAGATACATAAAACCTCTGCTGGAGGCAGCTGAAATTATGTCTGTGTCTGATAAGGCACAAAATAAACAACTGAGAGGAATTTGAGCCGTCCAGTGCGACACTGCAGGGAGAATTCAGCACTGTCAGAGCTGCACTGCACAAAGACCTCTGGCTACTGATACCCCCTGCAAGCAATTGTGAGACAAAATCCACCACATTTTTTCAGCAAAGTCCTGCAGCTGGGTCATTTTTAAATGTCTTTAACACCATGCCCTAATAGGAATCAAAGGAGATTGCTCCTGTGAGCCAGTCCCGTTCCTGTCAGTGAAGGTTTGTAGGATCAGGAACTTCATCTGCTCTGCTTTCTCTTTTCCAAGACACTGAAAATACTTCTGAATTTTGCTGAAATAAAATTAAACAAGATTTGAAAAACAATCTAACATCAATTGCCCTTTTCCAAGAGCTATATATTCTATATATAATTTTCAAGCACTTTCAAAACAGCTTGGTTATACCGTGATTGCCAAAACAGTGCTAGATATGGAGCACTTCACTCCTTTGGAAATCACCTGAAGTCCAGGGTCAGAAAATTACTTTAACACACTTTTAGAGAACTTATGTGGCAACTTTTGTGAGCCAAATCATTATTCTATTGAAGTCAGTAGGAATGCTGCCATCAGCTCCTAATGGAAGCAGAATATTGCCCAGATGTATTTCTGGTCAGGCAATTCCATTCCTCTCAGAAATTTTGTGGAAAGACAGGTCAAAGTTTAGGCTTAAAATACTTGAACACCTCTGCAATGAAGGGGTTTAGCTATTTATAGATGTTTTCCCCCCGCAGGAGCAGAGATCGGTATTGCCATTCTGGCCCACAGAGATGTTTGGGGAGCACAGGGCAGGCAGGGGGTGAGGTGGGGGAATGCACAGCAGCACAGCCTGGCCCAGGTGCCAGCAGAGCAAAAACTGCTCCTGTGCAGCTCCTGAGGGACCCGAGCCCCAGGGAGACAGAGCTCAGCTGAGGGCTGGGGTGGGAGAGCAGCCCTGCAAGGCAGAGCCCCGAGGGGACCCAGGGCAACCCGGGGGAACCCAGGGGCTCCTGCAGCTCCTGGGCTGCACCCCAGCCCTCAACAGCCCCTTAGTGCCATTCCCTCTGCAATGACATTCCCACAGTCCTGACAGCCCACTCTGCTAAGCAGGGACACCCTCGCCTCAGCAAATCTCTCCTGATTTCACCCAGCTGGAAAAATAATTGAATTAATATCAACTCCTGCTGCAGCGCTGCTCCCAAGGAAATACCCAAAAGCAGATAAAAATGAGTGAGAGGTATCCAGATGAGAGCTTACACTTTCCTTTCTGTAGACACTACATGCAACGCTCAAAAGTGCCTGAGGAGCTTGGGCATTTAAGTCCTTCCAGAATCAAAAGGAAAGACATCTTCCCTGCTGGCAGAGCAGAGATCTCACACCCCACGTGCACTGGAGCATGCTGTGCATGGACCAAACCAGCTAATAACAATGTGATTTCAATGCCTCTTTGCATCATAAACCTTCTCTCTTTATAACCTCAGCAGTGCACACACAGCCCATAAAACCTCGGAGAATACTCCATAAAAATCAGCTCACAAATACAACACCATTTGGATATTGGAGCCCTGCGAAAACATTGACTGGGGAAAAAATCTCAGCCTCTGAGCTACAAAAGTCAGCCCTTTCTTGTCTCCTGCTGGCCCTTGTAATCACAGGCAGCCAGAGCTAGCTGTGTTACTGCCGTGGCCAGGGAGTGCTTTGTCTACCTCCGTTTGTATCCCGAAACTCGTGAATTCCATCCACGTCTTCCAGTGGCCAGTAGTGGGAAGCTGACGCCAGGACTTTGAACCCTTTCAAGAAACACAGGTTAAAAGATTATTAAACAAAAGATCAACAAGGTGTGTAACAGAAAATAACCACGAAAGAGATCAAAAGGTTAAGTAAACCAAAATATTTTATGTAAATCAAGTGTGGCACACAAGCAAGGTCATAAATCAAAGCAGCAGAGTAGATTAAAGTTGACTGGGGGATTACCCACTGCAGAAAACCTGCCTTTAAATCCCAGCTGATTCCCATTCTAATTGCACTTAAAACGTGTTACAGTCTCTGCCAGTCTCTGCTCTGTGTCTGGCAGCATTCCCTGAAGGGACACCTGAGGAGTCACTCCAGGGTCATTTCCAGGTTTTACTGAGATTTCGAGCACGTGGGGCACAGCCCAGAGCCCTGGATGGGAGCGTCCAGCGAGCACCACTGCTCCTGCTTCTCCAGGGTACCAGAGGAGCTGGATTTTCCCGGGAGAACAGCTCTCCCTCCCCAGCCCTTCCTGCAGACCCTTCCCCACCGCCCCACAACCAGAACCACCCTCTGGGGCTGGTGGAAACATTCTGTTTTCCTGACAGCTCTCCTTAGCAGCAGCTGGGCAAGCTGCCACAGGCAAGCACCTGCAGGTTTCCCTTGTCTGTGCAGTCTGGTTGGCCAGAGTTTGAACAAATTTTGGGAGATGCGGTCACTTAAACTTAATCAGAAGCAGGCTGCCCAAAACAACTGAATTTTCTGTTGAGATAACAATTCTAGTTTAAGGGTAGAGCATTACTAGTGTAGAAAACCATGAATTGTAATTTCTCACTATCTGGCCAGCTGCAAGAAACCCTTTATTTTCAAAACAACTAATTTAATCAGGTGTGATGAAGTAAATTTAGCACATCCTGCAGCTAAGAAAGTTTGGGGAAGTTGACACAGAAATACAGAAGGTTTTCCATGGCTGCACCATCGTGGCACATCATGCTCCTAGTCTGAGTCACTTTTCTTTGGGGCAGAGGTGGGGACAACACGAAGAATAACGGGGACAGAGAGAGCCAGGGTCTCTGTCACACCGTGTTCCTTGCTCTCTGCCCTGCAATCATTTTCTGTTCCCAAGCAATCTTTCAGGAGCCTGAGGTGTGAAGCTGGCAGAGGAAAGTTTGTCAAACCCCACTTCAGCTGTCAAACACTGCAAAAGCTCCCCACACCCAATGTGCAAATTAACCCAAGGCACAGCAGTGTCCTCTGGCCTCTGTGGGTCATCCCACACCTTTCTTCACTGAGATCAAACCCCTTTGCCTGTTTGATACTTGCTCTGTCGTTTTCATGTCCTGAGTACACACCAGAGTTTTCTATGGTGGATGTGAAGGTGCAGAAACTTTAATAAAGAGCCTGATGCCCACCCTGGAGAGTGCTTTGATGGCCTCCATCCTCTGGCACAGTTTCTGAGCTGTGACACAGATAGGATCCTAAGATTTATTTGTTTATTTTGAGTGCAAAGTTGATAAAATTGCTAAACTGCACAACAAGCAATTGCAGATCTGAGGAAACAGAACTCCAAGTTCTGCATCTTGTGAGGGTACAAGAGCTACACAGACTTGCTTCCAAAGTCAACTGTACCAGAGATATCTAACAAATGATTCACAACTGCATTCATTAATTCAGGATCTATTCTTAGCTCACCTAACTAAACGTTTGCCGTTGTCATAGAGGTTTTCCCTCAAGGAGGGAACAGAGCACAAACAGATAAGATGGAGATGTCTCATGGAGGTGAACATGGGATGGAAATGGGGTTCTGTGGTTCTCCACCTCCTTTGGCTGCTGGGGAGGCAGAGAAGGGCACAGCTGTCACTGAGGGCAAGGGCACAGCTGTCACTGAGGGCAAGGGCACTGCTGTCACTGAGGGCAAGGGCACTGCCAGCCTTGGGGACAGCGACCCACAGCAAGCACACACAAAACATCACCCGGAAATTCCGGGCAACCCGAACTCCACTAAGAGCTCTGGAGGCAGATACCTGCTGCCCTGAGTGCAAAATCCTTTCCACGGGCAGGGACCCCGCTGAGGAGAGAGCCCCAGGGTTTGCCCCAGCCCGGTGCAAGCCCAGCAGCATCCCTGGCAGGTGCCCCCTCACACCCTGCACCCCAAACCCCACTCAGGCTGGGAGGGTTTTCCCTTTGGCTCCACCAGCCAGAAGCCACAGACCCTCACTTTTAGGAACCAGGACTCTTTCTTGGTTTTGGCAGAGGTGGAGCAAAATCCGTTAATCGGGCTGGAGCTGCTCCTTCAACAGACGTGGCCTTTCCCCAGCGCTCTGCCTTTTACTTGGGAATAATTACATGTGGTTAAAACTGAAAAGCACAGAGCAGTCCATGGGCTGGCAAAGCAGTAAAACTGTACTCGTACACCACCACGAGGCTTGAGGTTAAACTATTTATATAAACAGCAGAACTCTGCAGTGGCACACACAGACCCTCCTGAGCCCTGAGCGAGCTTTTTTTACATTGGAAACAGATGAAAATCCTTAATCCGCTCTGTAAGTGATTGAAACCCGAGTGTGAGGGCCGGGAGGAGGGGAGAGGGCTTGGAGCCACGCCAGAGGGTGCGAGCTGGCACATCCAGCTGCACATCACTGCACAGAAAACCCTGAGCATCGAGGGCAGAAGAAAACAGTCTGTGCAGAGATTTGACTCAGAAACTTACACTCGAGGAAAGTGATGGCAAACAAAGCACATAGGACTTTTCCACGTATCAAATACAAGCCATTTCTTCTCCAAATGTGTTTCTATCCAGAATATCAGTGGGTGGGGTACTGAATTTACAGTGCCTGGGACAGTCTGATACTTTGGACTATTACATCTCCAATACAGAACTGACATTCAAACATGGGCTCAGTTTCTTTTGGGCTACTAAGGAAATAAAAAACCTCACAAACTGCAAAAAAAAAAAAAAAAAAGCAAATAAATATTCAAAGACATTGTCACAAAACGTAAATAGGGCATTCCTTACCTGGGTGTTTGGGTAGCTGGGGATAGTTTCCGTACACCTGCACATAAAACATCACATAATGAGACACGGTGAGGCAGAACTGGCTAAGAGGAATCCAAGCACACCTCAATACTGACCGGACCCAGAACATTACCTGATATTTTTGCTGAAGTAAAATCAGCAAAGAATAATAGCAAAAGAGTAGATAAAACAAACTCCCCATGGTCTATTTAAGTTTAAAAGTACAGCTGAAATCAAATTCCTGTACGGTTTCAATCATAAGTTTTCCTTTGCGACTTTCGGTATTAAAAAGGACATTTTCCATGCAGGTTCAAAGAGTCCATTCCTTCAGTGGTGACAAAATATCCTTCCAGACCCTCCAAGCGGTGTTTTCCTGCTTCACCCTTCGATATCTTCATTTAACTCAGTAAGTTCCCGTGACCGGAGGAAAACTCCCAGGAACGCGCACCAAGCCCCGGAGTTGTGCCGCTCCGTGGGAAGAAGCCAAACCCTTCTAGCCCAGCCTGTGGCAAGAAGAAAAGCTCCGGTCCGCAGCTTCCCCGCGGTGCTGGTCCGTCCCGCAGCCCGGGCTCCGGAGCGCTTCGGCTGCGCCGGCACGGAAAGGCACTCCCGAGCCCCTGGGAGCTTCCGAGCGGCTGGAACGGGCTGGAACGGGCTGAGACGGGCTGAAATGGGCTGGAAAGAGCCGAGAAGAGAGAGCTGAAAGGAGCCGAGAAGAGGGAGCTGACAGGGGCGGCGGAGCCCCGCCCGTCCCGCACCTCCGTCCCGCACCCTCCGGCTGATGTCACGCTCTCTCCCCAGCTCTGTCCCGCTCTGGGCTCTGTTCATTCCTATTTATATCTACTTCCAGCTGTTTGTTTCCGTCTCTGTCCCGCTGCTGCCTCTCCTCTGCGGCCCGGGGCCGGTGGAGCAGTCCCAGCGCCGGCAGGGAGGGGAGCTCCCCAAAATCCACACCGGGGAGCGCCCACAGTTCGAACCTCGGAAAAACAGGAGACATTCCCCAAGGAAAGCTGACACCTATTTGTTTTAAAAGCACATGGTGTACTTCTGTCCGAAGAAAGCTTTAAAAACACTGATTTAAATCACACGGCACCCCGAGGGATTTGGTTTACTTTATCTCTACCAAGCAGGGGAAACTGAGGCATCACTTTATCTCACCGGTTTCCTCAGAGCTGCACAGATCTAGGAAAAAACTTCTGTAGTTGCTACTTTACTTCTTATTTTAATAAAAATAATTACATGTAAGTATTTTTAGAAGAGTCTCCCAATTACACTCAATGTCACAAGTGTTAATCAGCATTTCACATGTTAAAGAAAAATAGCAACTATTACTAGCTGATATCATTTATTTTATCTGCTCTTCTGTGATAAGGTCTTGTTTTCAGTTCTCTCAAAGTTCTTTATTTTCAGCCAAATAAACTGAAAGACTAATATTTTAAACAAAATTTGATAAGCTTTTCATCCCTGTTAATTTCTTCCCTGTCAACCTCTCCTGTATCCTCACACAAGCCACTTAAAGGTGATGTAGGCAACACCAGAAACTACAAGTCAGAACCATAACATGCTAACTTCTCAACAAAATCCAGATTATTTTATTTACCTTTTCTTTTGCCAGAAGTTATATAAATATATTGGATAGTGTTTTCAGCCCCACTCGTGCAGCAAAACAGTCTTTGTTTGAAATCAGTGAATGCACAAGGTTCTGACCTATTACGAAGTTATTTCCTGCACCTCACTGCCCCTGCAGAACTTTCCTCCTGGCCTTTGGGTGTCCTCCCCTCTCCACCCACCCATTAATGACCCTTGGCCCACCCCCACACCTGAGCTCACCTGGTTCCTCCTGCTCCTCCCCTGAGCTGCCCCTCTCACCTCTCTGCTGCTCAGCCCCAGCTCCTGATCAGAGCTTGGAGGGTGAAAGGGTTTTCCACTTAGCCTGGGTGGAGACACCTTGTACCTGTTCTGTACCCATTCTATATCCACACCTATTTCATTCCCCTGGGTGGAGATTACCTTACCTGTACCTCTTCTGTACCTGTACCTATTGCCCTGTATGCAGATATTCTGCACCTGTACCTATTCTATATCCACACCTTTTCTATTCTGTGTAGAGATATTCTGTACCTGTATTTATTCTGTACCTGTACCTGTTCTGTATCTATACCTTTTCTATTCCCTGGAGATATTCTGTACCTGTGGCTATTCTGTACCTATTCTATATCTATACCTTTTCTATTCCCTGGAGATATTCTGTACCTATTCTATATCCCTACCTATTCTATTCCCCCTATGGAGATATTCTGTACCTGTACCTGTTCTCTACCCACACCTTTTCTGTTCCCCTTTCTGGAGATCCTCTGTACCTGTATTTATTCTGTACCTGTTCTATCCCCCTGTGTGGAGATACCCTGTACCTGTACCTATTCTCTACCTGTACCTGTTCTCTACCCACACCTTTTCTGTTCCCCTTTCTGGAGACGTTCCACAGCCCTGAGACACTCACGCTGCACGAATGCCCCAAGGTTACCCGAGTTCAGTGCTACAAAATTTCAGTATTGAAATAAAAGTGAGTGTTGTTTGTAATCCTGATTTAGGGCCCACAAGAGAAGAATTTTGAAAATTCTGAATTCCTGAATTTCAGTTCCTACTAAAATGTAGTGATAACCAGCCTGGCTTTTGCCTATTTCCCTCCAGTTTTTTTGAGACTTCCTCCCTCATTACTGTTAGCCACAATCTCCTCGATATCCTGAAGGAAGGGGAGGAATTCTGTGCAAACCCTATGAGTTCTGTGTCATATAGTGACAAGTACAGCCACACTCAGAAATAACAGAGAGCTGCAGCTAAAAATCCTGAGAAAAAACTAAAATGTAAAAAGAGAAAGACGGGAATTTGAAATATTTGCCAAGAGGGGCCTGTCAAGGGAAAGAATATGCTTACCAAAACAATTGTGAGAATCCAAGCAAACAAGTTCACTGCCAGAAATTTCTGCGGAAACAGCAAATTGCAAGCAGACGTCGGAGACTGTTTGCAGAAACGAGTTCTGAATTTATTCCTGGGATGCTCTGGAAACACGATCTGGAAACGCCACACTGCTCCCAGCACAGCCCGGGGCAGCACCGTGAGCAAACTGGAGTCACTGGTGGGCACTGGGGAGCCTCGGGGTGGAGCAGCGCTCACGTAAAGTCCCTGGGGGTCCCTGGATGTCCCTGGATGTCCCTGGGGGTCCCTGGATGTCCCTGGGGGTCCCTGCAGGTTCCTGGGGGTCCCTGGATGTCCCTGGGGGTCCTTGCAGGTCCCTGGGGGTCCCTGGATGTCCCTGCAGGTCCCTGGATGTCCCTGCAGGTCCCTGGGGGTCCCTGGAGGCACCCAGGGCAGCGCTGGGGGCTGCAGCCCGAGCTGAGCCTGCAGGAGCAGCTGCCCCAGCACCACTGTCCATCCTCATCCTCTGTCCTTCCTCATCCCCTGTCCATCCTCATCCCTCTGTCCTTCCTCACCCCCCGCCCATCCTCATCCCTCTGTCCTTCTTCACCCCCTCTGTCCTTCCTCACCCCCCGCCCATCCTCATCCCTCTGCCCTTCTTCACCCCCCGCCCATCTTCATTCTCTGTCCTTCCTCACCCCCTGTCCATCCTCATCCTCTGTCCTTCCTCACCCCCTGTCCAT
>VWZV01009257.1:153016-167932 GCA_013397155.1 Irena cyanogastra | reverse complement strand
AAAAAAAAAAAAAAGAAAAATTTCATTTTGAGTCAATCCACATCTTGTTTCAACTCTGAGCGGAAATACACTGCAGGTTTTTCAGTTTATTTAACCCCTTTCAAACCTTCTGCCTCTCAGGGCCACTTTTAAACATGGAGAAGGGAAGGGGGAAAATGGAATTCTGTTGACGATATCAATGCACAGGTGGGAGGGAGCAGAGGCAGGTGCTCAGCAGCATCTTTGAGTCTGGGTTAGGAAATCATCCTAAAGGTCAGCCCCACCCACCCCTGGGCAGGGGCAGCACTGGGACACCGTGGCCAGCAGGTTTTACACTGTTCAGTGTCACTTACTGATATCTGCAGGTAAGATAGTGAAGGCATTCAGATACCCACGCAATCTAAAGGGTGCTGAAGCTGCAGCACAATAAACACAGAGATGTTAAAGCAGGACCAAATTCACACAGCCTGGTGAGCAGCCAAACAAAACCAGAGAGGAAGGGCAGGCACGTGCCCACCCACCACGAGAGGGGAGAAAGAAAAGACACCCCTGGAAAGTAAAGAAAACAAGCTGCAGCTCACTGCCAGACTGAATCCATTTAAATTACAAATGCACTGCTAAATACATACTCCCCAGAACCTAAAGTCGTTTTTAAAACTGTTCTTTTTATCACTGAAAACCTTGGGGGAAATTTTAGAAGCTCATTTCATCCTCGCACCACAATGACTCCTCCACAGTGCAGTACTTTATTAAGATGATTGTATAGGGCTCTGCAGAGAACCAACAACAGGCCTGAGACTTCAGTTTGTTCCACAGAACAGCAGCATTAGCAAATAAAACACCCTCTAGTTCTCTTGAGCTGAATCTTTAGTGTTCAACGTATCTCTCAGTCTGAGAAATGCACTTTCCTCCTCTGAATTCCCTGCTACCTCCAGCCCAGCCAAAATCCACTGCCTGCACAGGGGACATCACTCAAAAGCCAGACAAAGCCACTTGTCCAAAGCCAGGCTCTCTCTTGCAACTCAAGAGATACAAAAAACTGTTTCTAGCTTCACAAGTTTTCACACTAAAGCAACTCAATTTCAGGATGCAAAGGAAGGATCTAGGGAGGCAACAATTATCCCCACCAACATCCTCACCACCAGGGATGGGGCTGAAGATGAACACAGTGACCAGAGAAAGCCTCCTGCACAACTCCAGACCTGTCTCCTTTCCGTTTGCTCAAGAACAACATTTGTTTTAACCTTTTTGTCAAAACAAAAATGAAACAAAAAGCCAACCAAACAAGCAACAACAACAAAACCTTTCCAAGAATGCAGAAGGGCAGAAATCCAAACCCAGTTTAGCTCAGAAGTCTACTTTACTAAAGGCTGAACTACACACTTATTTGGGAAAAGAGGGCTAAGCTCTTTCCAAGGTCATTTCAAGGTTTTCATACCAGCGAGAGAGGAATTATTTATATGTGACAATGCATCCTGTGTGTTCAGCTGGGAAGGCAAATATGGGTTTAATAAATAAAAATTTTAAAAACCAAACCAGAAGACAAAACCCTGCCTCAAAGCACCCATTCCTGCAGAGAAATGGGAGCACAGGATGTCCCTGTCCCAAGAAGGTGTTGTGCCAACATCCCTTAGAGCTACATCAAATATAATTTTCAAACCAATTAGCTCAAAAAGCATCAACACCAAAGCAATGCCTTCCACATTCTAATTACTAGGCCATCCTATTCAATTCTTAATGAGAGGAGAGACAAAGGCAGTATATGTATTAGGGTCTACTTCAAGAATTCTTTTTCTTTTAGCAAACAGATCCTCTTTTGTTCTGGTTAAACACCAATTACTCCGTTCTCTCTAACATGCAAATCAGCTGAAAATAGGGCATGATGTATCTCGATCCTGCACCACTACAAGTTTGAATGAAGGGGGAAAATAAAGCAACCCTCTAGGGGCTTTCAATTCCAAGTACTTTGTACTCTGATAAAGCTCTTTTCAAAGAGCTTTTTGTATTATCTACCGCGGTTCCCATAAGCAGTGATTTTGCCATTATGCCGAAAGAAATAGCACATTTAAGGTGTACAATATAAGCAAGGAAAGGAAAAGTAGCCAACAAAGCTGTTTACATGTAGCTTTGAGTTGTTACGTCCCCACTGCAAACAGCGAAACTCGGGAGTGTTATGAGCATCACCGCACGAGGGAAGATCCCAGCAGGAGGGGGAAGGGGAAAGGGGAAAGGGGAAAGGGGAAGGGGAAAGGGGAAGGGAAGGGCTGCTCTCAGCAGGACAGGGCTCAGCAGAAGGAAGGGACAGCGGGTTCGTGCTGGCCGGACTCGCACAGGTGAGGGTGACACAGCAGGTGACAGACCGTGCAGCATCCCGGGGGCAGTCAGGGTGAAAACAGGACTGAGACAGAAACAGGCAATGCTGCAGCTGACATTTACCAGGAAAGGACAAATAACCCCAAGTGAAAAGCCTTTGGAGCTGGATACAAGCAGAGGAATAATCACGGAGAGAATGTTTGATCCTGTAGAAGACAAACAATTTGTAATACAGTTTTCTTCCCTGGTTTCCACTGGAACCACCGATTTACCACATGAGAGCTGGTGCATAACTGGGACTGAAACATTCCAGCAAACCTCTTAGGAAGGAGTATTTTAAGAATCTGTAGAATTCGTAAAACTCTCACATCACCGTCTCTACTACCACATCAATAAATATTCTGAATTCAAATGACTCTGGTCAAGCTGTTTCTCTGTCAGTAACAGGCGTTGTTAAGCAGTGATTACAGCTGATACATCAGCACACTTACATTTTATCCACTTACATTTTACTGCGAGCTTTCCTGGTAATGGACACCCCAGCTAAGTACTTGTAGAAGGGATTTTATTGAATTCACTTACACGAATCACCCCACAGCTGTGTAAACTCATGCGTCTGTCCTTTGCTCCAGGGAGCTGCTCAGATGTACATAGGTGCAATTTGGTTAGATTTGCACTTCAAAAAATCATTTGCCAGCTGCATCGCCTTCCAAGAGACTGAAGAATGTTTCTTTCTCTTTTTCCTTGATGTGTTGCAATCAAACCATGGTAATGGGCAATGTTAATTGTGCTAATACTGATTAACTAGCTACGGGGGATTCACTTGGGATAAACAGCACCAGAGGCCCCCGGTTCTGGAGAGGAGCAGGAAAATACAAACCTCACTTAAAGCCAGAAGGTCTCTGCTTTAAAAAACCCACAAAAACCCATTCTTTAAAGTAGCATCATCGAATTAATCTGCATTGATGGGGATGAGTCAGGAAAGGCTGAGTCCTGCTTTTCCTTAGGGCTTCCAGCACACAAGGTCTGTTTTCCTGTGGGGCTGCTTCTAAACCTGCAGAGAACTGTGAAAGTGCTGAGAAAACCCTTAGAGGCAGCAGGAATTGGGGCTTTATGGTTCTCACTTGCACAACAGGCTCTGAAACACCCTAAATACCCTGTGAACACCCACAACACCAGCTAAATACCCTCTGAGTACCCACAACACCCCCTAAATACCCTGAATACCCTGTGAACACCCACAACACCAGCTAAATACCCTCTGAACACCCACAATACCCCCCAAAACACCCTAAATACCCTCTGAACACCCACAATACCCCCCAAAACACCCTAAATACCCTCTGAACACCCCCTACATACCCTCTGAACACCCACAACACCCCCTAAATACCCCCCAAAATCCCCTAACAGAGAGCGGCCACTGCAGGGCTCCACTCCCAGGATGGATCGTGTCACTAACGAGGTTTTGGTCAAGTAATTAACGAGGTTTTGGTCAAGTAATTAACGCGGTTTTGGTCAAGTAATTAACGCGGTTTTGGTGGAATTCCTCCCAGCAGACCACGCTCATGACAGCATCCCATGAAATCCTCTCTGAGCTGGGAAGGACAAACGGAACAGTTCAGGCTGCAGAGAGAGCAAACAAACACAAACCCTGGAGTTAACTCAACACGGCTAACGCTATCTTGGAAAAATATTTTTCTAATTAAGAATATGAGAAGTTGCTGGTTGATGCCAGAAAACAAAATACGGAGTTTTGGCAATAAAATTTAGGCCTAATCAGATGAAAATACTTTTATTGTGCAACATAGGTAGTATTAAGCTGATTTAATATATACTTTTTTTTTTCCTTATGAAAACATTAAGACACTGATGATTCAAAGACCAATTAAGCAGGTAGGTAAAACCATACAATAAATTATACATTTAAAATTTCCCTAATGAGGTCCCACTTCCTAACTGATAGTTATTGGATTAGCCCTTTTGTTGTCTATTTTCTGTTCATTGGACTTTTATGTGTCTTGGTAGTGCCTTGAATATCTTACTCCATGCTGAAGAAAATGTTAGATTTTTGCAAAGTAGTTTAGGATTTTGTGCCAATCTCAAAGATTTAGTTTAATCAGATCTTTGATTGTCTGAGCCTTAATGTCAAGCTTACATAAAACTGGATAATTGTATAAATAAAATGTTTTACAAATCCTTTTTTTATGTGATTAAGCCAAATCCTTTTTGCCAGAAGCCACTGTTTGTGGGTATGTTTGGGGATCATTCAGGCAGTCAGATCTTCTTAATGACACAAATTGTAAAATAACATTTACAATATTATATGTACTAAAATAACATTTACAATATTAAATGATAATGATTAATAAGCCCCAAACCATGATAGATGTTGCCTCTAGGACTTGTGCCAGGTTTTCTCTTGCAGTTTCACAGGTTTGCCTCTGGCTCTGTGGGGTGGGAGCAGCTCCGTGGAGGTTTGCAGTGCCTGCTCTGTGCACAGCTCAGCAGCTGGAAATGGGGTCTCAGCAGGAACACCTGGAGACATTCACAGCAAGGATTCCTCCTCATCCTGGGCAGGGATCTCAGCAGGAACACCTGGAGACATTCACAGCAAGGATTCCTCCTCATCCTCAGCAGGGATCTCAGCAGGAACCTCTGGGGCTCTTGGGGACATTCACAGCAAGGATTCCTCCTCATCCTCAGCAGGGATCTCAGCAGGAACCTCTGGGGCTCTTGGAGACATTCACAGCAAGGATTCCTCCTCATCCTCAGCAGGGATCTCAGCAGGAACATCTGGGGCTCTTGGGGACATTCACACTGAGGATTCCTCCTCATCCTCAGCAGGGATCTCAGCAGGAACACCTGGAGACATTCACAGCAAGGATTCCTCCTCATCCTCAGCAGGGATCTCAGCAGGAACACCTGGAGACATTCACAGCAAGGATTCCTCCTCATCCTCAGCAGGGATCTCAGCAGGAACACCTGGAGACATTCACAGCAAGGATTCCTCCTCATCCTCAGCAGGGATCTCAGCAGGAACACCTGGAGACATTCACAGCAAGGATTCCTCCTCATCCTCAGCAGGGATCTCAGCAGGAACACCTGGAGACATTCACAGCAAGGATTCCTCCTCATCCTCAGCAGGGATCTCAGCAGGAACACCTGGAGACATTCACAGCAAGGATTCCTCCTCATCCTCAGCAGGGATCTCAGCAGGAACACCTGGAGACATTCACAGCAAGGATTCCTCCTCATCCTCAGCAGGGATCTCAGCAGGAACATCTGGGGCTCTTGGGGACATTCACACTGAGGATTCCTCCTCATCCTCAGCAGGGATCTCAGCAGGAACCTCTGGAGACATTCACACCAAGGATTCCTCCTCATCCTCAGCAGGGATCTCAGCAGGAACCTCTGGGGCTCTCACAGACATTCACACCAGGGACACCTCATCCTCTGGATGTAAAAAAATGTAAAACTCAATGGAAAAACGTAAAAATCCATGTAAAATTGATCTCAGCAGGAACCTCTGGGGCTCTCACAGACACTCACACCGAGGATTCCTCCTCATCCTGGGCAGGGCCAGCTCTGGCTCTGCAGATCCCACCCTGGATCTGAGTGGCAAAGCAATGAGGGGTGGGCAGGAACCAGGGCTGGCAGGAGCTCCCAAATCTGCACTCCCACTGAAGCCTGAAGAGCCATCCCATCTGAAATGCAGCCCATTAACTGCTCTGAGGGCATGCAAACCGAGCTCCAGAGCAAGGCACAGAACTCCAGGTGCTGAGCCCAGCACAGATCCTCCTCCCTGACCTCTCCTAGCCCCTGGGGCTCCTCTTGGTTTGCTGCAATGCTTTATGATCCCAATAATCACTCACATCTGTCGGCTGGAACAGTCATCCCAGAGATCCTAAAATCACAAGACACACCCTGGAATCAGGGAACTGCCTAAAAACGTATTTTCAAAACAATAAATGAAAGGAAAAAAATTGTATCTGCCATTGTTCTTAATGCACACTGCAGGAAAGTAAACTGGAATAAAATCAACCATTCAAAATGTGATTTTGACTATGAAAATGGATATGATATGGAAATCAGAGAAATCCCCCTTTCTTTTTCTAGAGGATTTGTCAATCTCTCAGTGATTTTCATAGGCTCCTTAGAGAAATGTCATTTTCAGATCTCGTTGCAGCTAAAGATGATTGATGCAACCTGACTCATATCCATTTTAATTAGTTAGAAATACTGATTTTTCAAGAGATTAAGTGTTTCCCTTCTGGGCTCCAAGACTTTTTTAGCATGTGCAAAGTCAGCTGGGATGAAGAGCAGGAGATGGAAACATCAAGGAATCCCCAGCACATCAATCTGTGTAGTTAAATACGGGAGAAACAGCTCTGCAGTCAGGCCAGAGCCTGTGGAAATGGCATTACAAAACTCAGCATGTCAGATTTGCAACAGCCAGGGATACATGCCATGTATTTAGGAGTAGGATTTTTTGCTCAGAGAAAATAAAACCATTAATCCTCTGCTAGCAGTGAACTGGGAGCCACTATCCACTCCACAGGTGGCAATTAAAATACAAACACAAACAATTAAAATACAAATAACCCTGGGAAGTGATGAACTAAAGCAGACAGCACTGTGTGTAATTAACACCTGCCGTGTTTTGCTGAAGCTCCAGGCCAGCACAGGTCTCAGGTGCACAGCTCAGATGCTCAAAGGGCACTGGCAAAACTCAACTCAGCTGAAGGAATCCCCAAACTGGCCACAGGAAAATGCTTACCCCGGGCTGGAAGCATTTCAAACTGCAGCACAGAATATCCTGCGTGCCTAAATCCCATTTATCTCTCACCTGTTACTCAAGGTCCCCACTGTTTGTAAGGATAGAAAGAAAAGCATCACAGAGCTGCTCCTGCAGGCAGCCCAGCTCCGGAGCTGAGTTCTGGAGGAGGAGCACCTTTGTCCCCTCGTCACCTCTCCTTACAGCAAACAGGAACCTTAATGCTCGGGACACCAATCCTCCAAGCTTTTTGCTACTCGCAGCATAACTTTACTACAAGACAAACCCATGAACGCCACGACAGAGCTGTGCTAGGTCTGACTATTTCCCGTTCCTCAACACATTTTTTTTGGTAACATTAGCTGATCAGCACTTAACGGATGACTTTTTCCCCAGGTGACTCTATACTTTAGTTCCATGTCAGTCATCAATGTGTTGGCTGTCTTCATGTAATAAGCTCTGATTTTAACAGTTCTTCAACATAAATTTGATTAATTGTGGGAAAGATAATGGTGGTGCCTACGCTTTGCTGTGCTAACAGCATTAGGATGAAGAAATCCTAATATATCACTGATGCAGTGCTTGGTCTGGGCGCGTTTCACGCTTCTGGCGGATTTCACCTGTAAAAATGTAAAAATCAGCGTAACAATGTAAAACTCAATGGAAAAATGTAAAACTCAATGGAAAAATGTAAAACTCAATGGAAAAATCCATTTCCAAAGGGACCGAGAACCGCTGGGCGGGCGGCGGCCGCCACCGCGTGGCCGAAAATGGGAACTGCAGCGGGTCCGGGGCAGGGGCTCGGAACGGCCCCAGAAATCCGCTCGGGACCGCCCCAAAATCGGCTCGGAACGGCCCCAAAATCGGCCCGGAACGGCCCCAGAAATCCGCTCGGGACCGCCCCAAAATCGGCCCGGAACGGCCCCAGAAATCCGCTCGGGACCGCCCCAAAATCGGCCCGGAACGGCCCCAAAATCGGCCCGGAACCGCCCCAAAAATCGGCCCGGAACCGCCCCAAAAATCGGCTCGGGACCGCCCCAAAATCGGCCCGGAACGGCCCCAAAAATCGGCTCGGGACCGCCCCAAAATCGGCCCGGAACCGCCCTAAATCGGTTCGGAGCCGCCCCCAAAATCGGCCCGGCACCGTCCCCAAAATCGGCCCGGAACCGGCCCCAAATCGGCCGGAACCGCCCCAAATCGGCCGGTCCGCTCGGACCATCCGTGTGCTGCCGCGGGCGCTCGTTCCAGCCCGGAGCGGCCCCGTGTGCTCAGAGGGTCCCGCCCGCTGCAGCAGGAAAAGGGAATTCTGCAGGAGCCAGCCCATCTCCAAGGCAAGGGTGTTTTAGAGCACTCGGTGAGGTAGGAACTGCTCGCAGCTGGTTTGAGCCTGGCAAAACCTGCAGGGGATGTGTCCCAGACAGTTCTTTCACACGTAAACTTGGCAGAATTCTCATTTGCTGAAATAAGCTTTATACCTAGACCTCAGCTTAGGTATTAGAATAAAACAAAACATCCAGGACAAGTAAGAAATAAAAATACCAGATCCAGAATCAAAAGACAATAAATAATGCCAAAACTTGCAGATCCCTTGTTAATTATGACCCACCTTTTAATTTATAAATGCAAAAAAAGCTCGCTGATTTGAGCTCTTTCCCTAAAACCTGCCCAGAGAACCCCAAAAAATTTTTTTTTCTTTTTCTTTAATACTGTAATGCATTGAAAAAGGCTGACAAGAAAACTAACCTTTGTATTCTCAGTCTAACCAACACACACAGTGCTGCCCTCCTGTACTATTTTTTAATGCCACCAAGATGGAAAAAATCCAGCAGCAAGCTAGCTCTGGTTTTCTGCAGTGGCAAGTTTATACAGCAGGGGCAACAGGAATTGTTATCACTGCTGGGAAATCAGAGTGGAGCAGACTCCTCACTGAAAAAAGTTCAGCACAAGGAACCCTTTATTACTGACTTAATTTGCTGTCTTTGGGTTAACACCTCGTACAGAGACCTAACGGCTGCATCGTGAAAGGCAAAATCAGTGACTTTGTCACTTCAGCAATCACGGGAGGAGGAACACTGGGCAGTTTCCTTGTTAGATGTTACAGATCACCACAACTTTGAAGAGCTTCCACTTTATGACTATTTTATAGCTGGTTTTCAGTCCTTGCTAATGAAGTGTCAACACAGAAATAGGCAACTCTGAGCTACCCATGATTGCCTCCTAGAAACCTGAACTATATTAATAACATTCTGTTTTGAATGTGCATTTAAGGCTACCTGCATTATTTAGAATGAAGTATTGACAAGAACTAAACATAACAAATGCTGCAAGTGGGCTTGACTCCACTCCCAAAACACTGCAAGTTGAAGATTTCTTTACAGCAGGATGAGTGCTCCTGTCTCTTTCAGGGCTTGGGAGATGCACTGAAGATGACAGAGCAAAGCTCCCAAATTAGAGCAGTCTTCAGCCAGCTTTTTCCCCTCTGCAGGAACCGTACCAAGGACAGGACAGGCCCTGTGTCAGGCAGGCGAGCTGTGAAGATGACACCAGTGACACGCTGGGAACCATGCAAACTCCTCTCCAGTGCTGCTGCTGCCTTTTCTTCTCAGTGTGCCAACACTGCACACTACACAAGCGTTCCAGTTGTGGTTTTGAGCAGCTGTTTCCAGATGTGAGCTTTAAGGCACAAGGCTCCCACAGCACACCTAGCAAAGCAGCAGCAGCCAAGCCAGCAGGATTAGCCACGGCCTGCACAGGCAATTAGTAACACTACAGGCAAAAGCCTGCAACAGAAGTTAGAGCAGGGTTATGCAGCAAGGAGAGGCAATGAAACGTTAAGTGGGAGTTTGTCCCTTTACAAACACCAAGTGTACAACATTGCTCATTTTCATCCACGAGCTTCAAGTCTTAAACACACGCAACTCAGCTTCTGAGTAGCCAAAAAAAAAAAAAAAACCAAACCAAAAAACCCAACCCCCCAAGAATTCCCAAACTGGACTAACTTAAAAATGACTCTATTACAGCAATATTGCACAATAATCATAGTCCAATTTTTGATACCAGGCAGCCAAAGTTGAATATTGAAGTAACTCATGTACACAAACATGCAAGTTAAAAGGAATAAATGAAATGCTCCACTTTATTAAGAAACCAAAAATACAAAACTGAAGAGTTCAAGACTTCATGTACTCAAACACTACTGAAAAAAAAATTCCTAAACTTAAGTTTTGCTTACTAGCGGTACTAATATTGACCAAGATTCATCTCTACAAGGTAGTGTTAAAAGTTGACATTTTCCACCATTTGTGCTGTAATAAGCCAGTTTCAAATTAAGAACTTGGTGCAGTTACAGTAAAGTCTAGATGTTTAAATCACTGTGGCTTCAGCCAATACAGCATTGGATAGGCAAGAGCATTTTAGCTCAAACCATGGTTGCTTTCTGGTTAGTGAATTTGAAGATGCTTAGACTTGGTTTGACCAGCTATAGCTCTACTGCTGTTCCATGCAAAGACACAGCTGAAGTCAGCTCACAGGCCTGGATGCCATTTGCTTCTGGCTGCTAAGAACACAGAGCTGAAGGTACCTGTGGTACCAGGGAGGAGCTGTGACTGTAACTGCAGCATGTGCAAGCAGAACTGCAGGCTGGCTCTGCAGCCCCCTGCAGCACAAACACTCCTCCAGCCACGCCACACCAGTGCTCACTGCTGCAGCTCCGCCTGGCAGTTCAGCTTGCCTCACATGCCTCAGTTCTGTCAGCCAACAAAAAAGGAAAGGGTAACTGTTAGCTCTGAATTAGCAAGAGGAGCTTAATATGAGAAGCAGGAAGGAAAACAGAATGAGAAATGCAGTAGTAGACAATCAAGTATTACCCTCAAATGAAGAACAGAAGACACTTTGAACAGTTTTCCTAACAATGCATGAAAGTTCACTTGCTTGGAGATACTTGAAATACAACTTTATTACCTAAACAAAAGAATGGGAATGACAGAAACAAGATTTTCCACTTAACACTCTGATGTGACTGCAGCAGTCTTATATTTGAAACTCAAAAGGGGAAGTAATTGCAGTCCAAAAAACAGCTAAATATGCAGGTCCAAAATATGAAGGTTTTTTGTTTTGTTTTTTTTTCATTTTGTTTTGTTTTTTTTTTTAAACTGCCACATTCACTCTCCGAAGCCCATTCATCTCTTTCAGCATCCCAAAGATTAAGCACATGTTCTGTTCAGCTAGATAATAAAGTGGCAAACACGCTGCATCACCGACATCACAGGACAGTTGCCTATAAAACTAGACTTCTGACGCTGGGCTCCAGCTTCATCCCTCACAGGTCATCATCTTCATCTGGCAGTGCAGTGGTTTGAGCAATCTGCAACAAAGGAAGCCACACTTCAGAACTGCTCTTCAGCTGTTCGTGCCCTGAGTGTGACACCAGCTACCAGGCAGTTGTTTCCCCCCGTGCCCCCTGCCACTGACCTGTAAGTCTTGCTCATACTGTGCTGCCAGTGCTGGGTCCATAACAACTTCAGGAGGGGCAAGCGCAGGCATGGCAACAAACTCCAAGTTGGGGTCTCCAATTAGCTTCCTAGCAAGCCACAGGAAAGGCTTCTCAAAGTTGTAGTTACTCTTAGCTGAAATGTCGTAATACTGAAAAAAGCACATATTAGACATTATTTTAAAAACTCTCTAATATTTAGAGCCTATCAAGATTAACACAATCAACTCTTTTACCTTTTTTACCAAAACTGCATGGCTTTTGTTTCCATATTAATAAGCAGTGATGATTTTAGTGTCTAGAAACAAACACTTTCAGGCAGAAACTATTAACTGAAAGGTTATCAAATCTCATCAAGGACAAAACTTTCAGGAGGCAATAGTGCATGTATCTTTCTCCTGTGACATGATCTACTGTAGTCCCAAACCTGTCATGGGATGGGATTCTGAGCAGTTACAGCCACATGCACAGAAGTTCTGTAAGAACTTAGCACAGCTTCTTTTTTCATTTTGTGATGATCATCCTTAACACCATCACCTCCCCCTCCCCTGAATTTTGGTTTGAAGAGCCAGCAGATGTGAGGCTGCCTATAATGACAAGGGCAGAGCACCCAATTACCAAATCCAAAACCCAGCTGCACTCAGCAGACCCAACCAACTGCATTCCTCCTGACTTACCTGGAGATTCTTCTTCCTATGGAACACAATAGATTTTGCCTTGACTTTTCTGTCCTTAATATCCACTTTGTTGCCACACAACACTATAGGGATATTTTCACATACTCGTACCAGATCTCTATGCCAATTAGGTACATTCTTGTAAGTAACTCTTGATGTTACATCGAACATGATGATGGCACACTGAGCTGTGAGAGAAGGAAAGTCAAGTTACACCAGGTGTAACCACTTGCTTGCAACACAGGACAGAAGAAGAGGAACCCAGAGATAACCCACACTAGGGTTAAGGATCTGCTTTAACTTTTCCCTCTCAGCATCACAGTTCTGACAGCTCTTGTTCTGTTAACAAGGCCAACGCACAAGTCCACGGAACCTGGCCCATGGCTGTGTCACCTCACAGCTGTGCTGCCTCATGTCAGACCTGCTGCTTCTACCAGTGTAGCTGTATCACTGAGGAACATGGTGTTGCACTGTATGAGAATATACAAGACTACAAAAGCCAACTTGGATTTGCCCAGATACTTGGCAGAACCAGTTAACACCTATTTAACTCATCTCAAGATGAGTTAATGCTAATAGGGCTTAACAGTTGGCTGAGAGCCTGTGGTCCACATCTCAGGATGCCCTTCTCCAGAGCAGTTTCTCAAGGAACTCAAGAATACTTTACAAAAGTAAGATATAATGAAGATATGCAGGTGAGTGAAGTAGCACGGGACAGATCTCTGCCAAGCAGAAGTAAGGAACTCTGCACTTTTTCAGAAAGACAAACAGACTGGCATGAAGGTGTCCAACTTCCTGATGGCTGAAAATCTTTGTGTTCCAAGCCCCTGCCTGAGCACAGCAACACAGACAAAAATCTGCACTTACAGAAGCACACGTTTTCACCCCTTACAGGAGTATCTGGTCATTAAAGGTGCACCATGTGCATTAACACCAAAGCCCACAATATCACCCTGAAACACAACCTTACCATGTTCCCATGCTAGCACCCACCGTCTGGCAAAACACATTATTCTCTCTACATAAATAGTTTGAGGAGTTCTATGCCAGCTCATCACTGCAGCCACACTGACAGCTTTCAATGTGGCCAACAGGAGCAGAATGAAGGACTGAGCTCTAACAGGTACAGAGCTGTCTCCCCCAGATCTTACCTTGGATGTAGTAGCCATCACGCAGGCCACCAAACTTTTCCTGGCCAGCTGTGTCCCATACATTGAATTTAATAGGGCCTCTGTTAGTATGGAACACCAGAGGATGAACTTCAACACCCAGTGTTGCTAGGGAAATAACAAAGAGCAGTGCATTTAGCAAGGCATGGATTGTACTTCCATTTATAAAATACCAGAGCTCAAATGTTCCTTCAGACATACCTACATACTTCTTTTCAAATTCACCAGTCAAGTGACGCTTCACAAATGTTGTTTTACCAGTGCCACCATCACCAACCAGAACAAGCTGTGGACAGATAAAGGCAAAGAGTCAGAGCAATGCATTTTGAGACATCTATCAGTCATTCCAGCACAGACACTACTCATTGCTACAAAGAGCTTAGTTCCTACAAGGTGCTGTAAACAAAAGACAGAACTCCCCATGAAGCAGCTCCCTGTGCTGGGAACCAATTTTTTAAGCCCATCCATCATGCTGTAACTCTGGTCAGTCTTATCCAGGCCTGGTAGGTAAGAACTGCACTGCACTGTGAATATGGCTCTACTAAACGTGGTCCTGAGACTGAATGAAGAATATTTAGGGCTTTCAACCTGAATGCGACCAGATTTGGAGAGAAAATTATCAAAACAGCTACTGGAGAAGTCCATTGTTAACTTACAATTAAAAAACCCAACAAAGCCAAAAATCCACCAACATTTGCACCATGAACTGGAATACACTAGCCATGAACTGCAGGAAACACAAGTAACAACCTTCAAGAAGCAGTCTTCAGGACTTCTGGCTGTTTAGATAACAAAAAACACCACCAACCCACCAGCCACTCAAAACACCAAAAATTCTCTTCGGAAACATTTGAACAATTAGCACGTTAGAGAAAGCAGGCTATTCTAATTGACCACGAGCAAGTCTAATTGTAATTCACTCTTTTAACAGTGCACTTCAGTTCTTAAATTTAAAAACCATTCTATAAGCAAAAATTTATTGAAATTTAATAGACTAAACTACAAACAGAACATATTGACACAGTTTAACAGACCTTTTTTGTGTATGTTGTATATAACACTACAACAAATCGCCCCATTAAGAAAGACAGTACTTAGAAACCAAATCCACCATCCACGTAGGCAACCGAGAGTCCCTTGTGCTACTTGTCTAGTGAAGGGAGAAAAACCCCCCCAAATCCACCCTGCGAGCCACTCCCTTACCTTAAACTGCACTTGGGGCTCTCCTTGGGCGGCCATGCTGGGTCTGCGGGGGAAATGGCAGCGTGTGAGCGCGCTGGGCGCGGGGAGCGGCCCCGCCGGAAGGGGCCGTTCCAGCTCCGGGCGCGCTCGGGCCCAGCCGGGGCAGGCGNCCCCCGGCTCGGGCCGCAGGAGCCCCGCTCGCTGCCCCTCACGTCGCTCCCGCCCTTTCATCGCGGACGGAGCCCTGCACGGCCCCGGCCCTTCCACCGCCCCGCTCCCAGGGGCGAGAAACCGCCACGCGCCTCGGCTCCCGCAGCCGCAACGCTCCCT
>VWZV01009257.1:125262-140145 GCA_013397155.1 Irena cyanogastra | reverse complement strand
CCCTCTCTGACCCCGTGTCCCTCTCTGTCCCTGCTGTCCCTCTCTGAGCCCGTGCCCCTCTCTGTCCCTGGTGCCCCTCTCTGAGCCCGTGTCCCTCTCTGTCCCTGGTGCCCCTCTCTGACCCCGTGTCCCTCTCTGAGCCCGTGTCCCTCTCTGTCCCTGGTGCCCCTCTCTGAGCCCGTGTCCCTCTCTGTCCCTGCTGTCCCTCTCTGAGCCCGTGTCCCTCTCTGTCCCTGGCAGCACTCGGTGCTGGCACACAAGTTTGTGGAGGTGATGACCGAGTACAACGAGACGCAGACGCTGTTCCGGGAGCGCAGCAAGGGCCGCATCCAGAGGCAGCTGGAGATCAGTGAGTGACCCCAGAGTGCTCCTAAAACAAATCACTTATCTGCTCTTAGTGCCTCCCGTGGTCATTAAACGTGCTACGAAGCGCCAGAGATCTTGGACAGCATTTCGGGGGGTGTGAGAGAAAAGAAACAATTTTACTGCATGCACAAACTCCTTGATATTGCTCTGTCTGGAACAGCTGTAAAGAAAAGAGAGAAAACTCAGTAATTTCCTTTAGATTGAAAATTATTAAAGAAATTATCCTTTTCCTTTGCTTCATTTACTTCCAATGTTGCAAGTTTAAATGAAGCATCAAGAAAAGCTGCATTCTGAAACAGCAGGTGTTATTGAAAGCCATTCCAAAATTAACACGGGTGACAGGATAACAGCTCTTTTTATGTGGTCCCATTTTAGTCTACAAGGACACTTCAACTGGCATAAAATCAGTGCTGCTGTTACATGTGCTTTAATCATTTGTTGACTGACTCACATATGACTTACTTCCAATTAATTATTAGGAGTGTTTAGAAAGGTTCCTGACTTTACTTTGAAGTACAGTATCTACCTTGGAAAGTCTCTAAAAAATGCCTAAAATTAGTCTTTTTTTTCATGTGCTCTGTAGAGGTGAATTGCTGAAATGGAATGCAAACAGGGAAACTGGCAAATTACAAGAAAATTTTGCTTTTCGTGTGCTTTTCAAATTTGTCATTAGCCTCTCATGCTAACTGTTGTTTTTATCCTAGCTGGAAAGACCACCACTGATGAGGAGCTGGAAGAAATGCTAGAGAGTGGTAACCCTTCCATTTTCACTTCTGATGTATGTATTTCTGGGCCAGTTACGTCTGCTCTGCTCTGCTGCTCCTGCCCTTTCTGAGTGCCGGCACTCACGCGTGTCCCTGTCTCTCTGCATTGTCCCCAAGATCATCTCAGACTCCCAGATAACCAGGCAAGCCCTGAACGAGATCGAGTCCCGCCACAAGGACATCATGAAGCTGGAGTCCAGCATCCGGGAGCTCCACGAGATGTTCATGGACATGGCAATGTTCGTTGAGACTCAGGTAAATGCGCCTGCTCCAGCACATTCATGGCACCAGGGTTTTTCCTCACCCTTCCTCTCTGCACTGTGCAGAAGCAGCTGATGGTATTCAGGTAGTGCAGATTTAGAGGGATTCTGGACTGTGAGTAGAGTATATGGAAGTTAATCACTGGAGGCTCTTTGTTTTGCTGTGGACAAATCGACCATCTCAATGTTCTTATTTCAATAACTGATCACAGACTTGCCTTCCAGTCAGTATATTTAATATTTTGTTCCATATGGTTAATTGCAGTATGCTGGAACATCTTTGTGCATGTTCAAGTAAGAAAAATTATCTTGTGGAGCATTGTTAGTTCCTTGGGGATTTTGGGTTCTGAGCCACAGTGGAATAACAGGTGTGCCAGCAAGGCTGTGTGCACCTTGCACTTCATGCAGAAGTGCAATTCTGTGTTCACCAACATGAATGTAAAGGGCTTGGCAAGTCCTTCAAGTCATCTCTTGTATTCATAAGCTTTGTCTTGACATGTACATAAATCTGGTCTGGTTTTAGTCTTTAAATACCAATTATCCAACAAAAGTATTTTTAACTTCGATCTTAAAATGGTTTGACTTCTGCAGGAAAGTGAAAAGAATAGTGTTAGAAGAGAAACTTGCCTGAAAAGCACGTTAGAGAAACTGGCCTGTTTTTTGTAATTGGGTTTTCTTCTAGAAGTCCTTTGTTGCTTTGATATTAAATGTACAGCCAAGAGAAATGGGTAGCAGGTTTCTTTTGAATTACAAACGAACAGAAGTTACTTGTGCATCATTCTGTAATGCTTTGCTGTTTACTGCTGCTGATTATTTCTTCTGATGGACAGAGACACAGGTACCAGACTTACTGTCATTTTTCACCAGTCCTCCATTTCATTGCCAAATGCCATTCCTCATAATTAATTTGAGTGTGTCATGCACTGCCATCCTGTTCCCCGAGCCCTGGGGAGCTGACGTGTGTGTATTCCCTAGAGAGCTGTGGAGCCTTGTGTGGAGAGAGGGAATAGCCTGTCCCACTTCACCAGGGGTTCTGCTCTCGGTGTGTCACTCAGCTGTGGCTGGGAGAAGGTCCCTCCACACCAGGGATGTCTGCAGGTGCTCAGTTCTTGCTCTTGCACAAAGAGAAATTTGCCTGCCCTGCTTTCCTTGAGCATCCCTTGCTGCCCTGAGCATCCCTTGGCTGGTGAGAACTGGGAGCCCTTGCTTCTCATTCCCTTTTTCCTTCACGTGCCGAAGCAGACACAATGTCATCCCCAGTATGTGCATCACTGATTTGTGAAAGTAGCTCTTGGTGTTCTAGAGGCTTTCTTTTAGATTCATTAAACAAAGATCCATGCATTCCAATAACAGATTTTTCCTTCAAAATTTTGTTTTAAGGGTGAAATGATCAACAACATAGAAAAGAACGTGATGAATGCGACAGATTATGTGGAACATGCAAAAGAAGAGACAAAAAAGGCAGTTAAATATCAGAGCAAAGCACGCAGGGTATGTTGTCTTTCTGTAATTGTGCTAGGCAGTATTTTAATTTAGCACAGGAACATTTCCAATGTGAGTTATTCTGCTGTAGTTAATATTGAAAATTCATAATACCAATAGAGGACAGACACTTGTGAAAACTGAAAACAGATCAGCAGTTCATGCACAGCTGAGGGTGTGTTCACAATTTTCCTCTCAGAGATGCCATTACAGAGTGTAAAAACCCCAAAAGAAGAATTAATGTATTATCCCAGTGGACAAATTCACATCTTTTTCTTATCAGCTTTCACAATACCTTAAGTTATTCAGATTCTAAATAACCTTAAAAATTTTTGGCCATTTATCACGAGTGAACATATCTAAATTTAAAGCTATGAAATCTATTTGCTAGCAGAAAAACTAAAATGCTTTTGCTGAAATAGGCTTATTTTTTTAAAATTCTGCTTGTAATTTTTAGTTTTACAGATAAATTAAGGGGATCTTCCCTCTGGAAAGGGTGTGGCATTGTGCCATGGCACTGAATTTGTGGAAGACTTGAGTTCAAAGGAGTGTTCTGGCACTTTCCAGGGCACTTGTTTTGTTTTGGTATCTTTCTTCCCATCAGACACCAAATAATATATTCTGATATCAGACTACTAAGTAGTTTATTTTTGCATTCCAATTTCCCCTTTTGATGCAGTCTGCAATTCGATGAGGCTCGTTATGGCAAGCTGGATTTGAGGGAATAATTCATTTTCTAGAGATAGAGATCTGCATAGAGATAACACGCCTGATCCTCTACAAAAGATCTTTTCAGAAGTGCTAAAAGAGCCCACTTAATGTGTCTGTAAATGGTGCTCCTATCATCTCTGATAACTGCATAGGCATTAATCACATGGGTTTACCTGTTTAAAAATGTTAATTCTTACATTTGCAAGATCATACAGATAAATTTATCTCAATTTAAGAATAGAGGAGGCTTTAATAAAAGTGATTATGGATCTAAGAACTACTTGAAAAATTGAACATAAATGCAAGTGTTAATGTGCTTAATATTAACAATCCCTTGTTTTTTGACAGAAAATGTGGATAATTATCAGTGTGTCAGTGGTCTTGATTGCCATAGTAGCTCTAATTATTGGTTTGTCTGTGGGTATTCGGTGATGCTTGGATAACCTCAGCATGCATGGCTTCCTGCCACTGTGGCAGTAAGTAACTAATCAACTAATTGGGCCCTTGTTTTCTCTCTCTCTCGTTCTGCTAACCCCTCCTCTCTGTCCAGTGCCCTCGTTGTCCCTGCAGGACCCGTGGCAGGTCCTGTGTGCTGATGTGGGCATGGCACAGTGACCTGCTGGGTCCTGCCCAGGGCAGCCACTGCCTCTCCCAGCAGCAGCAGGTGGCAGCCAGCAGCCCAGGGCTGGCTCCCAGCTCCTGCAAGTGCTGGTTTTGTGCTGGAAGTTCACATCAGCTAACACTCTGGAATACTAAAGTGCACTTGGGACTTTATCCAGTGGGGGTTTCTGGGGTTTTACTAGAGCTTTTAAAAAAGCAGATGTCTGCAGCCATGAACTTGGCTATTATGGCTTGGACAGCATCTTCAAATTTCTTACTTTGAACCTGTTATTAATGCTAGACTAGACGAAACAGTGGGAGATAACAGTGTGTTTGGGATGTGGGATTTCTTCCAGTGTTGATGTTTTTGTTGTGGTAAAGCCCATTTCTTGTCCAGAGAGTGCTTAGGCAGGCTGAGCAGGCAGTAGCAGTTAACTCCTCTGTGCAGAGGAGGGGCAGCTTCCAGCATGCAGAGCCTCTGAGCTGCACACAGAGCACCACCAGCAGGGGCCAGTTCAGGCAGCTCCTCAGAAATTCACATTTCTGTACTAACACCCTTTTAACATCGAGGTTTGTGCTCTGGGGTTGGAGATTCTTCTCAGCCCTGGTTTGTGGGCAGGGAGCAGAATTCACTGCAGTCAGAAATACCTGACCCAGAGTCACACCTTGATGCATTTACACAGAACCAGCTCTCCTTTTTTAACCCTTGCAGCTCCTCTGAGCTATCCTCACAGTGTTTTTACTGAGCTTCTGGTGCATTCCACTCAGGGTGCAGCTGTAAAGGTTTGAGCAGGCTGCAAATATTTATCCAGGGAGGGTGGCAGTGAGCAGTTACCTAGACTTGACCTGCATCTGTTTCCAGTGACGTTTACAGAAGTTGGGCATGAGTAATAACCATTATTCCGTAAAGGAAAATAGAGAAATGTTGCACAGATGGCTCTAGCTTGTGACTATGGTTACTTGTGTGTTAGAAACAGGAAATCATAGCAGTGATTACTCTTTAGAAAGAAAATCCCAGCACTCAGCTTGGGTGTCAGTCTCACTGTGCCTCTGAATAGATTTAAACAATTCTGTCTCTGACAAAGTACTTCAATCTTAACTTTTCTCTCTTTTCCCTGCAGAAATTGATGTTCATAATAATATGTGTAACTGTATTGCTTCTGATACTTGGAATTATCCTAGCAACAACTCTGTCCTAGCAAGCACATTCCAAGAGTTACCAACCTTCAGGAACTCCAAAACATCTTCAGTAAAACCAAACCTTTTCCACAGACGAGGCCTTACACTGTCCCACGATGATGACCTGTCACTAATGGTTAAAAATGAAAGCAAAATCACTCTTAATGTTTACTCATAAATGAAGATCAGAATGTATGAGGGTGTGTTTGGATTTTACTGCATAAACTAGACGCTTGTGAGACTGAAACTTCGTTTTGAACTACAGTAATTTAGGGTTTTTCATATCTCAGTGTTACAGTTGAAATAGGGAGTTGAGAGACTCTTGAGTTTTGAGTTTGGCTTTTTTCCTATTGCTAACCTAACTCTAATCATGACTTTAAGTACCTTGCCAGTGCTGCCTTTGTTAGCACTCTTGTGAATATTTTTATGAGATGTAGCCTTGTGTTTAAGTGTATTAATTATTTAGTCACCTTAACCTATTTAAACTTCATGCTTTTTCTCCAACAAGTGCTAAAATATTTTATCCTGGAAAGACTACTCCTTTAACTGCCTAGTGCATTACACTTGAGAAGAAAAACGAAAAGAAGGTTTTTTACACTTGCCAGTTTTTTATTTTTTCTGTCAAGGTTAACTGCTTTAAATACTTCCTTCATGGTTAATAAAAAGTTAGTTGCAACATTTCTGGTAAAAGCACACAGCTCTGGAACGCTGAGTTTGCACTTGAGCAGGTAATTTTACAGGTAATTCTTGTGCAAAGGAAACTGATGCATCAGTTTAGCCTTATTGCTATGGGAGTATGGCAAAAACTACTTTATAAAGCCAAATCAAGTTTTCTTGTTCTGGAGTTTGCTGATGTTGATGTATGGATATAGCACACGGGGATGAGCTCCCCAGAAGAGTCTGAAAGGTAACACAAACTAAGACACTGATTTGTTATGAAATCTGTGTGCCTCTAACATGTATGAAGTGTTTTGGTGTACACATGCCTGTTGTAGTGCCAGCTTGCACCACTTGAAAGCTTCCAAGGATTCAAATGTACCCAAATAACTGCATTTAATGTTACAGGTTATTTTTGTATTTCTGTGTGTAAAATATTTCTAACTTGGGTTTGTGACTCCTCGTTGTTTAAGCATATCCATGTAGATATGTAGATATATTTACACTCTAAGAGAAATAGAGGAGAGGATAAGTTGTGCCTTTTTAAACAGTCTAAAACTATACTCATCAATGTTTTCAGATATTCAGCTCTCATGTTGGCTGCAGTAACTCAGTCCTACAAGTTTAGAATCCTTAAACTTAGGTTTTGTTGAAAGTGTCTGAGATCAAAGTTACTCAGTAAGAATTCAGACTTCATAAAATTCAGCAAAGTTTACAATTTCTATTGTATGTATGAATATTCCTGCTTTGCTGCCCAGGTATACTGTGAATATGCTGGAGCTATTCAGATGTCAAACATGTATAAAAAAGCAAACAAATATTGTTAATATTGTTCTTACTGGTCTCTTTACAAGTCAGCCATAAAGAAGTCGCTTGAAAAATTCGGCTTCAGTAATGAACAAATTTCTTTTGCCTCTGAGTCCAGAATGCTCACAGGTGTTTGTGAGGAAGTTTACATGCAAAGTAAGGAGGGATTGGTTGCCTTAATGCTCATTCTAGTTAAATATATTTTATTCTGTAGTTTTCTAGATTTTTATCAGTAAATATTATTTATACAGATATACAAATTAGATGGGGAAAAAATCACTCCTGCTGTTTACCAGCTGGTTATGTAAACTGACCCTCAGAATCCTGTCATGTTGAGATTTTTCTCTGTAATGCAGTAATCTGCCCATCAAGACCAGAAATTTGAATAGGCTACTCCACAGTTTTTACTTCTTGTTGAACAGCTGCCTCAATGAGTTTGTTTTAAAGCAAAACAGACCTTTTCACGTGAGCCTCTTTGTTTGGAGGTCAGAGGGGAGTGAATCTCTAACCTATGCACTAATAAACTCATCCAAGCGAGTCTCCTGTGTCAGCTTTGTGTCCCTGCTGTTCCTGTGGCCCCTGGAATATTCCCTGGAAGTGTTTGAACGAGGCTGATGACCTACACCCAGCACAGGGTAAGGTGGCTTCTTTTCTGCAACTTCTTACCAAAAAAGGTGTGGAGATAATTATGAAGAAAACAGTGGGATATATTAATTTTAAGCTTTGCCCATGGGGGAGGTTTTTAGAGAAATGTCAAGGTAGGAAACGCCAAGTTTTGAATGAGTGCTGTCTTCATACAGAAATGATTTGTGACAATCCTGGAACAGTCTGACAGCAGTGAGGGTTTGTGGTTTAATACCAAAGCCTTGGAAAATGGCCAATTAATGACTTCATGTCACTAAAACCACAGGGAAAGTGTTCCATGGCTGCTCTTACACTGCTCAGGGTGAGCAAAGTGCCCAGGTGTTTAAATGTGCAGGTGTCTGCTGCCAAACCTGGGCAGGAACGAGCTCAATAGAATCAGATAAAGCTGTTGTTCTGCCTCAGTTCTGCCTCTGTAAATTCTGCCTCTGCCTCTTAATTCTGCTTCTGTAGAACACAGAACAGTTTTAGGCAGAGGAGGGTTTGTTTATCAAAGCACCACGTGAGTTTTGGTGAATAGAAGCCTGATAAAACTGGGAAGACAAAGGACAGAACTGCTGCCCGTGAGCTAGGATGCTTTTCTTTAAAAAATCACATCATTTAAAATAGAAATTGTGCTTAGTGTTGCTTTGAGGGCACGGTTTGGATGTTGGGTTTTGTTTGGGGTTCTGCTGGGGGTACTCCGAGAGGTGGTTAGGACAGACTTGGGTTGGGCCGTGTTAAACTTGATTTGGTGTGTTCATGGGGCTCGGATGGCAGCCCTGGCAGCAGCCCTGGCACCCTGGCAGCGGGGCTGGCTCTGCTGTCACCCGCTGCCACCTGCGCTGCCCCGGCGCTCACGGAGCCCTGGCAGGGCACGCAGCCCGGGAGAAGCACTCGCAGCTGGGTTGGAGGAGCACTCGGAGCAGGAGGGCTGGTGGAATGAAGGGAAATACACGGGACGGTGAGTGCTGCCAAAGTCACTGACTGATGGCTGAGGACGATGGCTGCGCTTGCATTTCAGCCCATTCTGCTGCAAATAGGGAGAGAAGGATCTCAGTGTTCCAGAAAATGGGTGAGTTATGATGCAAATAGCTGCCAGCACTAGCACTAAGCGGGAAGAAGATCTGGATTATTCTGCACACAAAATGATATTTACTGTATCCCTGCTGCTGAGAGAACGTGACACTTGGTCGGGTCAGGCCGTGCCAATTGAAAGTAAATTGAGCTGGGCAGCATTAAACTGAGCTTTAGTGGCTCAGCTGAGAGTGTGAGGGGGCAGGTGCTGTTCCTGCAGCAGCTCCCCGGACACTCCTTCCCTGTGGTGTTGGCAGGGGCAGCTGCAGCATGCAGTCACTAGGTAATTTGGTCAGAATTGCACAGAACTGTCCTGCTGCTCTACTTGAAGGGTTTTTAGGGTTTTTCAGTCTTGCATAACCCTCAGCAACGTTTCAGCCATCAGGGGAATCTGTTGAAGTTCTATGGGATTGGTTTCATGATGTCCATCAGCATTTGCCCCTGCAGAGGTTTCCAGCAGATTTCCCACACACCTGCAGGACTTTGGCCACAGTGCAGGTGTTGTGCGTTGGCAGGCTGGCTCTTCCAGTCCCTGCTCCAAACCAGGGCAGGAGGGGAGCTGGCCCTTGGAAGCATGGCTGGACTCGGTTTTTAATTAATTTTTGGGTTTTATATTGAGAAAGTGGAAAGCAAAGCTTTGAGTGCTGGCAGTGGGGCAGACAAAGCCATTTCCTTCAGAGCTCCCTCTCAGCTGTGTGCACTTCGTGCTGCAGATTTCAGTGGGACGGGAGGGCTCTCAGAAAACACAATTAATTCTAATTGCATTCTTCCAGGCCTTCCCTGGGATTTCTGATTTAAGCACAGCTACCAATCTGGACCCGAGTCTAGGGAAAAGCTCTGAGACCTGAAGTGTATTTAGTGAGAGCAATTAAGCTCCAGTCCCCTCTGCAACATCAGCAGAAAGCTTGGGAGAACATCTCATTGTCTGCTCTGAGAGCTCTGGCACACAGGGAGTTTGGGGCAGGTCCTAGGGCAAGGTTTGTGTCACACAGGGAGTTTGGGGCAGGTCCTAGGGCAAGGTTTGTGTCACACAGGGAGTTTGGGATGGTTTGGGGCAGGTTTGTGTCACACAGGGAGTTTGGGATGGTTTGGGGCAGGTTTGTGTCACACAGGGAGTTTGGGATGGTTTGGGGCAGGTTTGTGTCACACAGGGAGTTTGGGATGGTTTGGGGCANATTCCCAGAGTGACCCCACCGATTCCCAGAGTGACCTCACCAATTCCCAGAGTGACCCCACCGATTCCCAGAGTGACCCCACCAATTCCCAGAGTGACCCCACTAACTCCCAGGGCCTGGGCAGGGCAGCCCCAGCCCCAAACATCCCCGAGGGCTTTGCTGGCAGGGCTGGCTGCTCCCACTGGGAGCTGCAGAGTGAGAGGAGCTTAAATCCTAAGCAGAAAAACCTGGAACTTCTCCATTTGCAGCTAATATTGCAGGACTTTTGACACGTGCTGAAACCCAAGTCATCGCCTTACTACTGGAGTGTTTTTATAAAAAAATACCACAAAAGCACAACACAAACACCAAAAAAACCCAAAACACACAGAGAAAAAGGATTTATTTTCACAAAATATGTCTCAGTTCTCTCTAGACTTTGTGGTGGCCTCCCCTTTGAGAATTTCAGTCACCACCTTTGTGCAGATTAATTCCCTTCTGAGAGTTTCACACGCTGCTGCTTTTTCTGCTGTCCCCGTTCCATCTCGGGCTTGGGTGGTTGCTGAGTTGCTCTGCAGAGTTACTGCTTTCCCCTTGCTACTTAATTTCTTTAATGAACTTCTGGTAAATCCCAGGCTGGCAAGTCTCAGCCTTCTGCAGTGCTCCAGATTGACCTGAGACCTGACCAGGAAAATATTTGTCACATTTTTGTGCCATTACTTTAATTACTGGCAGTACTGAGAGAACGTTGTTAAAAAAGATGCTTTTCCAAATGCAGACATTCTCAGCTATTGAACCATCTAACTGTGGGTCTGAGATTTCCTGCCCATTTCTTGTCTTGCCCTGGCTTTCCTTTTGTTTAGGCTGTGGCTTTTAGGGGCGTAATTTCTTTTGATATTGGATCTGCCCCGTGGTGTTTTGGTGCAGAAAAGGGCAGTGTGGGTTCAATATTGAACCTGCCCCATGGTGTTTTGGTGCAGAAAAGGGCAGTGTGGGTTCAATGTTGGATCTGCCCCATGGTGTTTTGGTGGAGGAAAGGGCAGTGTGGGTTCAATATTGAACCTGCCCCATGGTGTTTTGGTGGAGGAAAGGGCAGTGTGGGTTCAATATTGAACCTGCCCTGTGGTGTTTTGGTGGAGGAAAGGGCAGTGTGGGTTCAATATTGAACCTGCCCCATGGTGTTTTGGTGGAGGAAAGGGCAGTGTGGGTTCAATGTTGGATCTGCCCTGTGGTGTTTTGGTGCAGAAAAGGGCAGTGTGGGTTCAATATTGAACCTGCCCCGTGGTGTTTTGGTGGAGGAAAGGGCAGTGTGTGGGTCACTGACAGTCACAGGGCTGGGGACACCCCCTGGGTCTCTCCACGCTGCTGCCAGCCCGGGCTGGGCAAATGCAGCTGCAAGCAAGGGAGCAGGCTGAAGGAAGAAACACACACGTTAAAAAATCCCAACAAACTGCTTTTAGCCACCTGAAAAGCTGTAAAAAAACCCATTTCAAAACATCCTGGGTTTGAGTCAGTTCGTACAAGCATTTCCAGCTCACAGGCTTGCTCTGCTTTTGATTTTCCCTTTTGGCAATTTATTCAGAGTAGAGTCAGTGGGTAGAATCTCAGAGGAGAATAAAAGCCAATGTTTTGAGAACTAATGAAGTAATTATCTAAAGCATTATTTACAATGATTATTTAGAAGATAATGAGACCCTTTAATTATGTTTGTTCTGCATAGCTAGCCGTTCAATAATTCAGGGTGTTGCCATACAATTTTCTCTATGTTTACTGTGCACGGTTTTTGTTTAGGAAAACGTCACATTTCTGTGCTGTGTAAAGCACAAATCCAGGCCCTCTTCTGGGCATTGTTTGTCACTGGAAATCACCTGCTCACCTCGGCTGGAGCAGGAGAAATGAGGCTGCACCTCTTAAAGGCTCTTCTGGCTTCATTCCTGTAAAGGCACCACTGGAAAATTGCCATGCATTCATTACTGCACTGATGCTCCTGTCAGCATTTCTCTCCCTGCAGCTGAAGCTTGACTTGCAGTTAATTTTCATTTTGGGAGCCGTGATGGGGATGTTTCAGATGTGAGCTTTTTAGAAAGAGCTCATTTGCGTAGGAGGAGTTCAGAGCATCGTTAGCATTTCAGTAGCTAATGAAAACTTCACCCATCTGTGAGCTGACATAAACAATTCTCCCTCAGCACGTGGCTGGCAGTGAGAGCCTCCTGAGGGTGGGGCACCTGGGGAGGGAGAGTTATCCCTGTGAGCTCCTTCCTGCAGCAGCGAGGTGAGGGTGGAGAGCCCAGGGAGGGACAGCTCAGGGGGCTGGGGGCTGCCAGCTGTGCCCCAGCCAGGCTGGCCATTGATCTGGGGTCGAGTCAACTCCACAGGAACCTCCCAGTGACCCAGAGATGCTGCAGGGGGAGGCTGATCTCCCCTGCTCCTCCTGCTGAGGCAGGCAGCACCTGGAGGAGTGCACCTCTGTTCTACTGGAGAACATTTAAAACACAGAACCTAGCACCCCTCTGCAACACCATAACAGGTAAAGTTCAACAGGTTATTAAGCAATGCAGTGTTAGGTCTCACGTGGCTGCCATGAAAAACATCTAAGAGAAATGCATTTAATTAATAATTAATTATTAATAAAGTGAGATTCTGAAATACCTGCACACGTACAAGTGAGCTGCTTCAGTCTGGAAAACCCAGCCAGCATCTGCAAAGCTTAGGGAGGAGAGGCAGGCTGTGAGTGCTGGGGCAGGGGAAAGGGGAAAGGAAAAAGGAAAGGAAAAAGGAAAGGAAAAAGGGAAAACAGGAATATCCCAGCACTGTGCCTGTCCCCCTGGAGCCGTGGCTGGTGAAATGGGCTGGCTCACTGTGTGGAAGGGCAGAAGCCAGCTCAGCTCTCTCAGAGGGGTGGAATGCTGCCAGCCCCTCTCCCTGTGCTGCAGAAGGAGGCTGGCAGTCACACTGTGGCTCCTGCTCTGTGCTGGAGGCCCCCAGGGCAAAGCAGCCTCTTCCAGAGGTGGACAAGCCCTTGACTGAAGGACAAAGTGGTGAGTAACATCTCCAACCCAGGCAGACAGAATCTGGCTGAAAACTCCTTCTGAAGGGATGGGGTTATAGCAACTATTTTAAATAAGCATTTCAAAGCCTTACCACGTGGAGGAACTTTACACAGCCTTGTCAATAAAATGCTTTGTGGTGCAGGATCTGCCTCTAGCATGCCAAACAATTAACCCCCAAGTCCCACAGGCTGGTAGAGCTGGAGAAGGGGAGATGCTGTCTGGATCAGGAGCTGTGGCCAGCAGCACCATCAGAATGCAGCTGCCTGGGGGCTGCCAGGCCAGGAGCTCCACACACCCTCTGCTGCAGGCTGGAGCACGTGGCTGTGCAGGGCTGTGACCACAGGGCTGCTCTCTCACAGAGAGGTTCCTGTGGGACTGTGGCCAGCAGGTCACCGTGGGTGTGCTGGGGGTCTGAACTGGGCTGCAGATGCAGTTTGGGAGCCCAGAAAGATGTTTATCCCCAACAGAAACAATCCCCAGTGAGGATCCCAGTTCAGTGTCTGTCTCTCTCCTGGCTTTCCCACGGGGCTTGCCTGGCCTGTCTTCACATTCCCCACGTCTGCACCAGCATTTGTGGGGAGCTGATGTCACTGTCCCAGTGCAGACACTCTGAACATCCGGTGTCACAGGGAATTACAGCTCCTTTCCATTAACAAACTGTCCCTGCCTCCTGAGCTGCCCCCCAAGGGCTGCTCTGAATTTAAATAAATTCATTTCCATGTGTGGAAGGCACATTTAGACATCCCCTACAACGCAGAGCTATTTCTCACTGCATATTTACAGTTCCTCAGTAGTCACTGATGGCAGGATTTAAAAAAAGTTCCCCTAAAATTGGGTTCAGAAGCACTGCAGGAACCACAGCAGGTTTCAAAGTGCCAGCAGAGTGTGGAGAGCAGGGCAGGCGTGCCATGGGGAGCTGCCAGCTGGGGGTCTGGGGGGAATTCTGGGGGGCAGAAATCCTGCCCTGCTCCCATCCAGCCCCAGGACAGCCTGGGGAGAGCTGAGCCCAGGCCCAGGGCTGACAGCTGGGCACACTGCTGCTCCCCTGACTCTGGAACTATTTATAGATGGATCTTGTCAGAGTTCCCATTTATACACCTCCCCCTAATGGATTTTTGGGCATGGTTTTCCTTCCAATATGAGGCAAATAAAACCATGGAACAAATCAGTCTTGGAAACAAAACAGAAATTCACGGGACAATAAAATTCAGCAAGTGTTGGCATGTATTTTTAATCACAGCTAATGTATTTATGTTTTAATCCCTAAAATACCAGAAATTGCTATAAACTTCAGGCAAGATTGAAGAAAATAAAGGCAAATCCCTGTTCCCTGCAGTCCAGCTGGGCTCACACATCCCCAGGCAGGAGCTGGGTTTAGATTCCATATCTGCTCTCTGTGATTTGCCTCCCCAAGCTGGTTCAGTGCTAGGGCAGGCGTGTGCTGAGCAGTGACTCAGACCTGTGGGCCAGGATGCTTTTCTTGGCTTTCCACTGAGCTCTCTTTCCATCCCTCACAGATATAAATAAGTGCCCTTGTTGACTCCCCTACCATTTATACTAGAAAAGCAAATGTGGCACTATTTTAATTGCATTAAAAGCTCTTTTCTGTGCTTCAAGGGAGCTGTTTCAGGAACATCTGTTACAACCTGGGAAGTTCTGCTCTCACACCCTGGCAATGCACAGGAGGAAAGGCAGAGCTGAGCTGAGTTGCTGTAAATGATCAGCAGCTGGGCCATGCTGAGATCTGGCTGGAGGAAAGAGCCACCCCAAACCTCCTTTTCCTGGAAGAGCTTCTTGCCTGCACTGCAGGGCCCAGCTTCCCCACCTGCGGGGTGCGCAGCTCAGACGGGGCTGAGCCCCAGCTCTGCTGGCCAAACAGCCAGCCTGACTCGCCAGCAGGGAGGGAGGATGGAAACAAGGGTGGTGGCGTTTGGGAGAAGAGATCTGGCTCTCTGTTTGCCCTGTGGGAGCGGCCTGGGTTACACAGATTAAATGTTATGTAAAGTGAAAGAGCAGCTGCTCTGCCAGTGCCTGCAGCCACGCCGAGAGCGGCAGGGGCAGCTCCCAGAGCAGCTCCCTGCAGGTGTCCCCGGGCCAGGGGGGACAGCAGCCCTGCCAGGTGTCCCTGAGCCAGGAGAGAGTGACAGCAGCCCTG
>VWZV01009257.1:94741-120807 GCA_013397155.1 Irena cyanogastra | reverse complement strand
GGCTCCGGCCCGCTGCGGCGCCAGGGCCATGTGAGCGGCCAGGGGCGGCGGGGAAAGCCATCTTGGGCGGCTGCGAGAGCGCCGCCGCCTCATAGGCTCCCGGGCGGCCGTGCACGGCGATGATGCTCGCTCGGCTCCCCGCCTGCCCGCCCGCGGAGCGCCCGTGAAGCGCCGGCACCGAGCGCCGCCGGAGCTGCGGCTGCTGCTGCTGGCCCCGCTCCGCTCCGCCACCCGGAGCTGCGGCTGCTGCCGGCCCCGGAGCTGCTGCCGGCCCCGGAGCTGCTGCTGCTGCTGCTGCCGGCCCTGCTCCGCTCCGCCACCGGAGCTGCTGCCGGCCCCGGAGCTGCTGAAGCGCCGGCACCGAGCGCCGCCAGAGCTGCTGCTGCTGCTGCTGCTGCTGCTACCCGGCCCCGGAGCTGCTGCTGCTGCTGCTGCTGGCGGCCCCGCTCCGCTCCCGCATGAGCCCGCTCGCCCTCGGCACCGCCTGAGCGCAGGTAAGCGGGGTTGCAGCTCCGGGAACAGCCGGGGCCGCTCTGCGGGCCCGGGGATGGGGATGGGGATGCGTGTGCGGGGGGAGAGTCCCCTTCTGGCATCGGTAACTCTTATGGCAGGCAGGGAAACTTTATTATTCTGCAGCAATTTGGTGATGCCCTTCACCGAATCGTCCCTTCTAGGTGCTGCTCTGAATAATAAAATGTGCATCGTGCACGAGAAGTAGGTAAAGGGATTAAACTCTTGCTAGATTATTCCATCCTCCCTCCGAGTGATGTTTAATCTGATGTCATTTCCCAGTCGCTTTTAGGGTTTCCGATAGAATAAAAGGCATTTCGGCAGCTTTGAGGGCTGTGTTTCTGTTCCGTATCGGTGTCTGCGGGCAGAGTTGGTGGCGGCAGTGGCTGTGGCTGTCCCTGCCCCCAGCCCCGAGCATGGTGCATCTCCTCAGAATGTGTTTGCTTTGCAAATGTGGATTGTCGTGTCATGGCAAAGTCATCGCCGGCTGCTCCTCCACAGAGCCACTGCCGCTGCAAATGCGTGGCATTTGTCTGGCATCTAATGCTAAATCAGACCAACTGCAAGCAAACACCTCATCCTTCTTCCACAGAAGGGCGAGATTTGCAGACAGACACAGACAGATACATGGGCACTGTGGATAGCAGGATTGGGGGCTGTCTGTTCTGCAGGCGAGCACGTAGAACAGAATAATAACATTTATTATTGCACATTCCCAGAAATACCAGTGAATTGGCAGGTACCAGTATGCTGTGCTCGGTGTCCCGGGGGCACTGCAGGGTTTTCATTAACCTCTCTCTCTTCCAAACCGACTATTGCCTGTGGCGCTGGGCACGGGGGTGTGTCTTTCCTTCCCAGAGTGATGTGATGGTCGACATTACAGCTGTACATGGGCTTAGTGCAGTTGTAGCTGAGGAGAATCTCAGAGCTCTGGTTTTTCTTTTTTAAGCTACTGCTGCCTGTTATTTTAGTGGTAGAACACTGCCTGGGCTGTTTTGTCCAGGGCAGGCAGTGATGCAGGGTTTATACACAAAATAACTCAGCAGAATAAGTCATCAGTGAGCCTTGACACTGCATCTGGTAAATACAGAGTCTGCTTCTTAAGGGATTGGATATATTTTGAAGAATTACCTAAATGCAAAGCCATTGGCTGTAACATTAAGAATTGCACCAAGTATTCTGTGGCAGGGGAAGAATACCGTGGTTCTTATCATCCAAATGAAAATAAGGACGATTGCTTGGCAAGACAGAAGAGCTGCCTTAAGCAAACAGCCTGAAATCCTGAAACGCAGACCAAGCAGTAGAGTGGAGGTTACAGCATCCCCACAAAGCCAATATGATAAAAAATAGCAGTATGTGGCACTGATATGGAAGTCGCTGTAGTCACTTTGTATTTTGGCGTTTTTGACCAGGAGGTGTTACATTTTTATTAGAGGAGGGCTTTCAAGTCTGCCCAGCTGACAAATGAAGATGGTAATTCACATCAAATATTACAGATGTCAGGCAGACACCACTGTAGACAGCCTTTGAAATACATTTGTGCTCTTCTAGTACCTTAGAGGAGGTCGGGGGTTTTTTAGGAGCCTCTTTGTTGTTCCTTTTTGAACATCCTTTTCCTGATGGTCCTGGCCAGTGGCTTTGTGCAGACTGTTTTCTTTTTAAAGGGAAAAGATGAACTCTAAATGAAACCAGTGAAGTGGCCGTGCTGTCTGCAGCCTGGAGAGCAGCTCGGGTACCTGAATGAGTTCCAGGCTGCTAAAATACAGCATGACTGCATGCTGGAGGCAGCGAGCAGAGGGGCACTGCTGTGACATCCAACTCGGTGTATTTGTCTCTACCTGGAGCACCTTTCTGAGACGGGCAGCGCGTTGAAATTTCTAGAATTAAAACCGAGTTACAGCTCTAAGGCAGCGTGTGGGTTTTAGGGGTAGGAAAAGCGAGATGGAACCAAAAATACGGGGCAGGGCAGCGCCACAGATTTCTTCATGAAAATGGTCTGAAGAGCTGCTGAACGCTGCCTTAGTTAACCGACAGTTGGAGGCTCAGAAACCTGCAGCATCTCTATGGAAGTGACCACACTTGCACAAGCTGTGGATGTATTTCTGCATCTGCCCAAGCTGCATCTCCCTGGACGTGTCCCTGGCTTGGAGCAGTGTCAGGTGTGCACACTCAATATAAATCAATATATCAGCACGACAGGGCTCTGGTTACAAAACTCTGAACCTGGCCGGGCTGCCACAAGAGAAATGAGAAGCCTGTGAGCACTGGGTAATTAACATCCTCGGGTATTAGAGGGTTTCCTTTTCGTGTGTCAAATGCCCCACCACAGACCAAAATTAAAGATCCAAACCCTCTCTGACTTTACTCTGTAATGAGAAACCAGCTGGTCATGCATCAGTGTCTGTCCCTGCAATATTCATGTTGAATGAAGCATGGCTTGACAGTCAAGGCTGTTTGTCGTTTCACTGCAAGTGTTCCAAGCCCTCATCACTGCTATGAAATATGCCACACCAGCTGAAATATCTGTTAGTCACGACTTCTTTTCCTGGGACTTATTTTTGGGTTATTGTTCAGCAAAAGGCTCTGACTAAACAGGGATTTTGTGTAAACCCTTTGTTTCCCCCATTCTGGTAGGATGTCAGGCTGTGCAGGCACCAATTCCTCTCTGCTGTTTGGGAAGTCTCTCCGTGCATAGGACCAAGGAACTGACAGCTGTTTCAGATTTTCTGGAAGGCACCTGGTGCCCTGGTGATTGCCCTCTGGCTGCTGGTGTTCTGTGTGCCTGTCCTCCACAGATGAGGATTGTCACAGGGTGCTGCTGACAGCAGCACTTCCTCTGTTGGAGCAGCAGTCGCTGCTGGAATTGAAAAATACATCGCCATATCCTGAATTAAAACAGGAGCGTAGCCACAGTGCTGGGAAAATGCAGCTTGTGCCACGGAGCCAGCTTGGGCTCCCTGGTGGAGAAGGGCTCTGGGCAGGGCAGTGCTGCCAGGGGCTCTGGGCAGGGGCTGCAGTGCTGCCAGGGGCTGCAGTGCTGCCACGGCCCCAGAGCAGCTCAGGCTCCCCTGCAGCAGCTGGAACTGCACTTTGAGAGGGCACTGAGGTTCTCTGCTCACTGCACCCAGCCTGTCAGGGACGTGCTGGAGCCCTGCTCATCCTGTAAATGATGATTGTGAAGCCACCCGTGGCTGGGATCTTGGTGAGGAAATGAGAGTGGCCTGAGGGCTCGTGGCTCCACACTTTGGCTCCTTTGGCTCGTGGTGCTGGGTCAGGAGATCAGAGTGGGGCCCCAGCTCTGCCACAGAGTCTGTGAATGGCCCTGAGCAAAGCATTTAGCATCTCTTGGGCTCTGTTCTCCTTCCGTAAATGGGAATAATAATGAACTCTTTCCACTACATTCTATTTATTTTATCTGCTTAGGAAATGAGATTTTCAGAGCAAACACTGTTTTCTCCATCAGGATGCTGAATCCCAACAGAGGCTTCTAGATGCTGCTTATAAATCACTTGCCAGCCTGCATTGTGTGCTGTTGATCTGTAGAGGAATATTGCTGAGGGCCAGAAGAATTTGAATTTGTTCTGGGGTTTCTGGAATACCATTTGACTAGCTGAATTCTCTGCTGGGCTGAGGGGTATGTGCAGGTTGGAGTGAGGAGCCTCGCTCCCCTGCTGCTGGCAGTGGTTTGGTAGAAACGTTTACACTGCAGGTGTCAGGGCAGAGGGAATGGCACAGGGGGGTTGATTTTTGCTTTTTTAGAATACATAATTGTCATAAAGCTTTCCATTTTCTGCTGCACACAGGCTGGTTCCTAGAGCAGTAGGCACTGCTGTGCCAGGGCAGGCTGATCAGCAGCAGTGCAGGCTGCTCCTGTGAGCAGGCAGGAGCCAGGCACTGACAACACAACAGCACGGCACTGATTCCTGCCCTGCCCTCATCTCGTGACCATGAGAAACTCTTCCACATTTCCTTTGGAGATGGCCCTGCAGCCAGCTCCTGTTCTCAAGGCTTGCTGTGAACACGGTGAGCTGGTGGGCAGCCATCACAGGCACCCCTTTCCTTCCATGCTCCACCTCCTCCAGAGCTAGACTGATTCACTTTCTTCCACTGAGGAGCATAAATCACGTTTATAGACAGCCTCATCAAGTGTTTACACTGGATGTGTGATGGAAAAAATTCAATTATACCCCCTCTTGCCAACTTTGAAAGGAAGGTAAGCATTTCTTGAGGGAGGTTAACTTGTTCAGGATTGGCTTAGAAAAATCCTAAATCAAGACTAAATTCCTCCAGGACAGAGAATTTATCCTGGGATTTTACCTTTTCAGCTCCTGCTGAATATTTCTGTGCCTCCTTACAGAGCCGAAGAGATGCTCTTTGTTACTCCTGTGTGCAGTACCACGGGGCCTTGTCTTTGGTGTGGGAAGTGCAGGGAGAGCCCTGTCCCTCTCAGTGTGAGTGTTCTGTGGCACTGATCAGCCAGGGCTGGTACAGAGCTGTGCCAGGACACAGCCAGAGGGGGCACAGCCCAGGGTCCCTGGCAGGGTGCTGGGCACTGGCTGCAGGTGGGTGGAACTCACAGTTCAGGGAATTGTGGCTGCTGGTGCTCCCAGCTCCCAGCTGTCACAGCTGTCACTGTGACCAGCACTGCAGGCTCTGGCCCCCGTGCACTGCATTTCCCTCCTCTGTGCCACTCACCCTTCCACCTCCTGGTGAAGTCTGACTTTCTGTTCTCCCCACCTCCTGCCCCCAGTCCTGCACACAGTTCAGAACCTCGGGAATATTCCCTGCCAGCTCCAGGAGAGCATTTCTCCCCTTCTCTCTTGTTTACCGCTTGCTAATTAAATTTTGTAGGTGGCAGTTTGAAATCTTAGTGGGACGTGTCATGTGACTGCTAATGCTCTGCAGATCTCTATTACATAACCCTTAAGTAGTTTGGGAAAATGTGCTTGTGTCATACTGGGCCCGACATAAGGCTCTGTCTGAAGCCAGCAGTCTGATCGGGTTCTTTATGTGCGATGACTGCAGAAATCTTGTGGATGGTTTGTTCTGGCACAGGATTTGTGCCCTCGGTTGTCAGGTCAATCGTGTTCCCTGGGAGAGCTCTGCAGCCAGCTCTGCCTCCTGCCCTGCAGGGCAGAGCGTGGGGTTTAAACACTGCCACGCCAGGTAACGAGCACATAAATATTAAATGCAGGATGCTGGGAGCCTTCTGCTTTCCTGAGGGCTTTGCTCATCCCGGGTTTGAAGGGACCCGAGCACAGAACAGGCACAGAAAACCTCTCAGCTTGTCCCCCCACCCCTTCACCTCCCACAGACCTTAACTGGGCTCTGGTGCTTTCTGCAGAATGAAAACACGAATCAATACAGGTCTGAAAAATGGGATGATCAATTTTTAATGCTTGGTAATTCATTAGCTTCTGGTTTGCTAAAGGAGCATTTTGTAAATGACAGCAACGTGTCCACTGACAGAGTAAGAGCCCTTCCTCCTTCCCCCAAGCCAGAACCATCTCTTGGTCTTACTGCACTCACAGTTCCACACTCTTGCTGCCTAAAACATCTCTGTGCATCTCTGTACATCTTTTTACATCTTTTTACATCACCTCTGTACATCACCTCTGTACATCTCTGTACATCTTTTTACATGATCTCTGTGGACCTTTGTGCATCATCTCTGTACACTCTGTACATCTCTGTACATCTTTTTACATGATCTCTGTACACCTTTGTGCATCATCTCTGTACATCTCTGTACATCTTTTTACCTGATCTCTGTGCACCTTTGTGCATCATCTCTGTACATCTCTGTACATCTTTTTACATGATCTCTGTGGACCTTTGTGCATCATCTCTGTACATCTCTGTACATCTCTGTACATCTTTTTACCTGATCTCTGTGCACCTTTGTGCATCATCTCTGTACATCTTTTTACATCTTTTTACATCATCTCTGTACATCTCTATCCACTATCCAGTGCAGCTTAGGCACTCCGTGGATGGAGCAGCCTGGGCCCTGAGGAAATCAGTTCCATTCTGGTTTCCTGGCCAGGGTATGGCCTGGGGGGCTGAGCCTGTCTGTGGCTCTGATTGTGTTCTCTGATCTCACAGGAGCTCTTCTGCCTCACTTTCTTTATCTGCTGGGAAGGCTCAGTGGCAATGAGCTGTTGTGCTCTTGCACTGAAAGCTGTGATTAGAAATGAGGAAGAACTGGATGAAATTTTGGGTGTTGGGTTTTTTTTTTAAAGGATGTCAGACTTACAAGTTTATAATCTCGTGTTGAAATCTAATTGTGTGAACCTGCATGTTGTCTAGAGAAGCCCTTAGTCTGCAATAGCACTTTTCAGTAAGAAAACTCCTTACTGAGTGCTTAAGAATGAAACTTCCTCACCTGAACACAGACAGAATGGTAGCAAACCATCAATGCGCTTCAGGTTTGTTTGTCCAAGATCATTCAGCAGGGTCAGTGGAAATCCATGGGTATTGTTTGCAGAACCTGGTCTAACATTTATCCATTGTACTGCTTCTCTTAATTAAATGCTGTATAAGAAAGAGGAGGGGGAATTATTGATCTTCTAAAACCAGACCCTTTTTGTTTCATTTTAAATTAACTGGCCATGTGCTACTCACAGTAATGAGCCTGCAAATGTATTAATCTTTAAAAAAATCACTATGATCACAAATCAGGGTGGCTACAGTCAGTTTGTGTACTCTGAGGGCTGCCTGGTCACCTACTGGGTGTACTGGAACTCCAAATGTCTCTCTGCAAGGGTCTCTGTTCAGCAGTCTTAAATCTTCTGTGTAAATGTATTTATCCTGTGATTTTAGTACCTCTGGCTCATGGGAAGGTGAAGCCCAGCTCATGCTGCTGTGTCACCATCGCTGGTGGCTCCTGGGTGAACTGGAATCAGAACAAAGAGGCAGCCCCAGAGCAGGAGGGTAGGTGGGGTAGGGCAGGTGGGTACAGCTGATTTTTGTTCCTGTGTTTTAAATGATTCTGCCATCAGGGCAGGGATGAGCTCCTGGGGCCTGGAGCTGCTCAGTGACACAGTGACACAGTGACAGGACCTTGGACATGGGCACTTCCCAATGATCATAAACCCCAAACCTCGTGCTCAGCTTGCAAGCTGACTTCCCTTTTGAACAGTGTCTGTTCAATTTCTGCAAACACTGTTACAAGGAAATGAAGTGTACAAAGCTTTGAGCTGCTGATATTTTTATAACATAATGATAAAAGTGTTGTAAATGCACAGTTTTCTTCTTGTCTTGAAACAAGACAGAACAATTTAGCAAACAGCAGGAGCGAGGAGGACAGGCTGTCCTGGTGGTGAGGAGGAAGCAGTGAGTGAGGCCAGGGAGCTGCTGGCCCCTCTGGTGTGACACCCTGGCTCTGTGGGCTCAGCTGGTGCCATTGAGTCCTCGTGGGGGAATTGCTGTGGGCAGAGAGCAGCAAACAGCACTGAAATGGAATATTGGTGTGCTGTGCACAAACAAAGGTGCACGTTCCATCAGCCACGGCTGCCAGGGCTGGCACAGCACGTCTGTGACCCTGGGGGTGGCGCTGGCAGCTGTCCCTGTCCCTGTCCTTGTCCCTGCCCTGCAGGGCAGCCCTGAACCCGACCCTGCCAGCCCAAATCCCTGCTGGACACGGCACAGGGAGCTCCCAGCAGCTGGGGGAGACCGAGGAGAAGCTTCCTGTCCTTCCTGCCCCCTCTGAGCCCTCTCTGACGTGCTCTGTGCCACCAAGATTTATTCTGGCACATACAGAGCTGCCAGGACGTTCAGCCAGGCCGTGCTGTTGGGTTTTGACACCACTTTATTTGGTGGCACTGAAGGGCCCGTGCTGCTGTTGAAGGATGTTTGCTCACTCTGATTTGCTGTAGCTAAGTAACAGGAAATTCTCCCTGGTGCAGCTGGGTTATGCACTGCAGTGTGTGGATGGAACTGGCTGCAGTGAGCTGGCAATTATTGTTTGAATGAAGCTTTTACACCAGGAAAGGTGTCTGGGCAGTGTCCTCTGGCACTGGTGCTCTCTTTGGGGCTTTGCCAGCCAGGTTTGCCCGCCCCAGCTCTGTGTGCTTCCTTAGCAGCTAGATCAGATCCTGTAGGAATTCCCAGGCTGCTGAATGAGGAGGGAAGAAATGGAGAGGTTTAAAAAACGCCCAGTGAGAAGGTGGAGTGTGAAACAAAGAATTAAAAGGTAGCATCTGTTTATTTTCCATGTGTGTAAAAGGATTCTACCGTTGTCTGTCTGGACTTTCTTCTTAAAGTCATTTGGCAAATGTGAGTTCAGAAGTGCTCTTTGTTAAACCCTGGTGAGTTTTACTAATTAGTTTTACTAATTCCTTCTCTGTGGTCCTGGCTGTGCCCTCAGTGACACATCACAATTCAGCTTTTCACAAGCTTGTCGTTTGTGGGCTACTCCCCCCCAAACAGCTCACAAGCAAGCAAAAAGGGACTGTCCTTGGCACCACGTCTGCCTCGGGGCAAAAAGGAGATTTTCTCTGTGGTGGGTAACAATTGCCAAGAGCACAGCATTTTCTTAGCAGTCGTGGCTGCTAGAAAAACGCAGATTTGAGGCATGTAGCACTATTTATTTTTTGTGCTCTACAACTTTCATTAAAAGTATAATTGCTGGCATTAACTAGGCAGAATAATGCATGCCTGTGAGCTGCAGTGCTTTTAAAGGCCCGTGGCATTCCTATTACCAGAATTTCTAATTTATTGGAATAATTGCAGGGCTGAAATGGGTTTCTTTCATAATGGGTTGGTGCCATGTATCTTACTCAGGTCCGTGGTAAATCTCCTCACGTGCAGGAGTCCCACAGCTGCAATCCAGCACAAGTGTGCATGGGGGAAATGCATTTGGGTTTTTCCACTTCCATCAAACCTGCCTTAGGGATGAAGTCCCACAGGAGTGCTCAGCCATCACCATCCATCGCTGCTGGATTGGTAATAGACCACTATTGCATAAATAATAAAACCAGCAAGTAAATACTTCAGGGGGGATCTCACAGTGTCCCCCTCTGTGTCTCGTGTCTCTTCAAACCACCAGGCACATCTGGGAGGGCAGGAGAGAAGTGTGGGAACCCAGCCCCTTTGTTCCATCATCATCAGTAATTAAAACCATTACAGACAGTGTGGAGCTCTTCAAACCCCTTCCTGCTCTGGCTTTTTGTGTCAGTGCAGGATTTGTGTCCAGGAAGGATGAGTTAGAGCTGGAACAAGCCAGAAGAAAGGGCTCTGTGAATAAACCAGGAATTTGGGGAGCTTATGTTATGAAACACTAAAAGAGCTTATTCTTTGTTGTCTGATAGTGAGAAAATGACAAGGTGGGTCTGATTTCATCCCTAGTTCTGACTCAAGCACAGCCTTAGTGCTGCTGCTCCAGTTGAAGCACCCAGAGATTGCCAGGGTGCTGGAGTGTTCCGAAGTGCCAAAAGCTGCTCATCCTCAGGGTCACCTGCCCACAGCCCCTGTCTGCCTGAGCTCTGACCCAGCTCCAGGTTTTGCCTTGCCTAAGTGCTTCCTGGGCTTGTTCTCTGTCTGAACTCAGCAATTCTCAATGCACCCTTTCTCCAAGTGCTGCATGAATGTTATTTGTGTAAAACAACCCTTGTTACTTCTGCAGCCTTTACACGGTGCCACTGGTACTTTTCTCTGTGTAGGTGACTGGATGTTTTCCAGTTCAGAGCTCCTAGCTAAAAGCTCTGTCTGCTCTGGAAGCCCAAGGTTTCTCCTCATCTCTCACTGCCATCATGTTTGTGAATAGTTCTGCTGTTCATTTCTAGGTTTTCCCCAGAGGTGTTCTTGGGAAAAGCAGAATTTTATTTTGAATTGTTATTCCCATGGGGCAATACACGTTGGGTTATTGCCTGTGCTGTCTCAAGAACACCTGCTCAGTCCCTCACGTGTGCTTCAGGTGGAATGCTGGTGTCAGATACTCCCTTTTCCTCCACAAAGACAGAACAGAAAGTCGTGCTAATACCTGGCTACATCTGGGCTGAGCTCCCCTGTGGACGATCTACGTTCTGCCATTATTTTGTATTCCTTTGGACTGGTGCCTGTTTCCTGGCCTGGTGAGGCTGGGCTCCTGTGCAGGGCTTGCAGGGCAGCTGTGCTGGAGCCCCTGAAGATGAGGCTGCAGGTGATGAAGCACACACGGGCTGATGTGTGCTCTGGAGCTGTGCATACAGCCTGTGTCTGTCTGCAGCAGGGCACTGCTGTCCGGGGCTGTGGGGCTCCCTGGGTTCCCCTCCTGAGCTGGGGCAGGTTCCAGGGCTGATGTGTGCTCTGGAGCTGTGCACACAGCCTGTGTCTGTCTGCAGCAGGGCACTGCTGTTTGGAGCTGTGCTGCTCCCTGGGTTCCCCTCCTGAGCTGGGGCAGGTTCCAGGGCTGATGAGTGCTCTGGAGCTGTGCACACAGACCGTGTCTGTCTGCAGCACTGCTGTCCAGGGCTGTGCTGCTCCCTGGGTTCCTCTCCTGAGCTGGGGCAGGTTCCAGGGCTGATGAGTGCTCTGGAGCTGTGCACACAGACCGTGTCTGTCTGCAGCACTGCTGTCCAGGGCTGTGCTGCTCCCTGGGTTCCTCTCCTGAGCTGGGGCAGGTTCCAGGGCTGATGAGTGCTCTGGAGCTGTGCACACAGACCGTGTCTGTCTGCAGCACTGCTGTCCAGGGCTGTGCTGCTCCCTGGGTTCCTCTCCTGAGCTGGGGCAGGTTCCAGGGCTGATGAGTGCTCTGGAGCTGTGCACACAGACCGTGTCTGTCTGCAGCACTGCTGTCCAGGGCTGTGCTGCTCCCTGGGTTCCTCTCCTGAGCTGGGGCAGGTTCCAGGGCTGTTCCCGGCCCTGGCTCTCTCTGTGCAGGGCTGTTTCCAGTGCAGGGGCAGCAGTTTGCCTTTTAGCAGCACAAGGTGGGTGGTTAAGAGGTGCTAAATGCACTAATGCAGTGTGAATGCATTATTCCATGCGTGCATTATTCCATGCGTGCATTATTCCATGGATTCATGTGATGGGCTTTGCCTCTCACCTTGGGATTTCAAAGCCCTTACAGACATTAATTAACCAGGCCTCAGTGCACATCTCCTCGGTCAGAATGATGATTATCCCCACACAATTCCACCAAACCTCTGCAGTGAGTGGGGGGCAGAGCTGGGGCTCTCACCTGGGTGTGCTGCCCACCCCACAGCTCTGCCCTGTGAGCAAACAAACTCACCAGGAGATGTGTAGGGTTCTGTACAGCGTGCATGAAACTTCTTCAGTCATTTCCTGATGCAGAAATTAAAAATAAATGAACAGCCAAAAAAAAATAAAATCCAGCAGTTGTGTGCTGGCATGGGAAGTGATGAAAGAACATTTTGGGCAGAAGCCAGCAGCACTCAGATTGGGTGCTGTGAGAGGTTTTCTCTCTGTCGGGGTGCAGGGTTAGGCTGCAGGGCTGCTCCTGCTGCAGAAAATCCAGGGGCTTGTGTTCCAGCTGCTGCAAGAGGGGCTGGGACACCTTGCTGAAAACCCTCCTGCTGTGCTGCCAGCACACATCTGCCTGCTGTCCAGATGTGAAATATTCTCATTTGTGTGTTACATAACAGGATTCACTCCCTCCCACCCTTAATTGGTAACGTGTTTGTAAGACAGACGTGGGATTTTGTCAGGTCCAGTCTGAGCACTTGGGGCGGGCTCGACCTGCAGATTTCTGCTCTCAGCCGTTCCTCTCTGACTGTGAATCATTGCTGATGGTTTGTTCTCTGAGCCTGGACAGCACAGCTGAATGCTCTTGGCTTTAAGGTCTTCAAATCTTAATTTCTGGGGATGTTTTGACTGGGATCTGAGTTTTGCAGACCGGTGATGGGTCATGGAGAGGAACGTTAGATCTGCTGCAACAACCTTAAAAATAAAGAAAAAATTCTTTCTTCAGCTGAGAGGGAATTCTCTTGGTCCTAAAAACCCTGCTGAGAACCAAGAGATTGCTGGAGGTTTCTAAGGAAGAGCTCTTTCGGAGAAAATCAGGCCAGGGTTTGCCTTTTCTTTTTCCTAGGGTTTAGAAGAGAAAGTTGGATGTATTTAAAGACATCCATTCTCTTCCTACATGAACAGTGGCTTGAATTTAGCATGCTGTCTGCTCTGGAAGTTTATGGATGTGATCAGCTGCAGACAGTTAAAACAGTGAAGGAATCAGGCTGGCAGGGAGCCTGGTCTCTGTGCAAGAGCAAGGCACAGCACAGCAGTGTTAACCCTTCCTGCCTGCAGCTCAGCCTCCCTGCAGTGTGCTCACCTGAGCTGGCCAGCAGAACCTGCAAGGCAGAGCCTGTCAGGAGACGTGGTGCTGTGGGGTTTTAGGTTGGTTTTCAGTTGGAAAAGGATGAATTCAGTGTTTGTGCTGATGGCTGTCCTGCAGAGCTGCCCTGGCACGTGCCCAGATTGGCAGTGTGGGAGGTGAGAGGTGAGGGTCAGTGTGCAGGTGGGACTGGCCCACGGGGTCCTGGATCAGGGCATCCTTTTGGCTCCAGGGAATGCCTGCAGGGCAGCTGGTACAGCCTGTGGCCATCACCCCTCTGGGGTGCTCTCCTTCCCCAGAGAGGAGTGGCAGGCTTGGGAGCAGATCCTGTACAGGACAGCCCAGCAGAGCCTGCCCAAACTGGGCTCCAGCTCAGCAGGGCCTGTCCTAAACTGGGCTCCAGCTCAGCAGAGCCTGCCCAAACTGGGCTCCAGCTCAGCAGAGTCTGTCCTAAATGGGGCTCCAGCTCAGCAGAGCCTGTCCTAAACGGGGCTCCAGCTCAGCAGGGCCTGCCCAAACTGGGCTCCAGCTCAGCAGAGCCTGCCCAAACTGGGCTCCAGCTCAGCAGAGCCTGCCCAAACTGGGCTCCAGCTCAGCAGAGTCTGTCCTAAATGGGGCCCCAGCTCAGCAGAGCCTGGCCATCACCCTGCTGAAGACACCTCTCATCCTTTCAGCACATTTGAAGCCATCGTTCAAATGCTTCTCCAGGGCTTGCAGCAGCAGTTAGAAATCCAGCGAGTTGGGTTCTTGTGTGGGAGAGGGAGAGAGAAAGGAAAAACGTTTCCTGGAGTTTTTGCACCAATTCCAGTCACAATTTAAGTTTGTGGAGCTCAGTCAGCCCAGAATGCTTTGGACAGATGTGTATTAACAACTTTTACTGGCTATGATAAAGAGCTAAGATATCCAGGGGAAATAGAACTTAGTTATAGGGGGAAATACTGTAAGCTCCAAGGAATCTTCAAAGTAACCACATTCCTTAAAAGAGGGAAAGCAGGAAGTTGCAAGGAATCTCAGTTTCATTAACTGGATCCAAGGGGAAGATAGATGTGGCTTGCATGTCATCAGTTCCTCCCTTTTGCAGATGCAGGGTGCAGGTGGAGGCTGGAGAAAAAGAAAATCCTTTAACTAATCTTCATACAACTTAATAGGAAATCAAAGCAAATTGATTCTCACTTCCTGGGCTTGACTCTGGACCTGTGACAATACAGTTATTTAACTTGCCTTCGTCCAAAGAGCTGCCCTGGAGAAGGGCAAGGGCCAGCAGCTGTTCCGTGCCACTGGGCTGAAGGTGTAAGCACAGGTGAGTGAAAAGCAAGTGGGAAGTCAAGGCAAATTTGCTGTTAGACGGCCAGAAAGGGGCAGGTTTAGCACCATCACAGGGACCATGAGGAATGACTAATGCTCAGGCAGTAACAGCTCACAAAAATCAGATGGAGAAAGAAAGCTTTCTATTTTTAGTTCCTGTCTTAGAGCGGATATAAATTACACCTTAAAGTGCCCAGACAGCTCGAGTGTAGGTGTTCATGTACCTCTGATGATAGACAAAATAATCCCGTGAAGATTTACATTTTCGGTTTTGTATAATAACTGGATTCATTTTTAGTGATGAACATCTTTAATCTCAGTAAGTGGAGGACGTGTTGAAAAACGTTTGACGCTGATAAACATTGATGCATCATTTATGATTTCTGTATAGATGACCCCAAATTCTTGCTGCCTGCAGAGAGTTGTGGTTTCTGTCCTGAGGGGTGCCTTGGAGCTGAGTGCAGTGGGGACACATCCCTGTCTGGTTTGTGTGCACGGGCTGAGCCTGTCCCTCGATGAGCCATTAGTGCCTGTCCCTCGATGAGCCATTAGTGCCTGCCCGGCTGCCAGGCTCCTCGCCTGCCCCTGCCGAGCCAAAGCTGTGCCTGCCGAGTTTTGGAAGGCAGGGAGGGCCTGCAGGGCTGCTCTGGCTCTTAATGGGCTTGGCTGCCTGTGCAGGCACAGATCCAGCAGGGCTCGTGTCAGAGGCTTGCCCTGGGAAAACAAAACGCTGTCTCTGCCTGCAGGTTCAGTTTCTGCTTGGCAGATCCATTTAAGCTTGGTCCTAGCTCAGTCGCGGCTGCCAGCAGAGCCCTGGTGGAGGTGCTCCTGCAGCCGGGGGAAGCTCTGCTGCTTGCACAGAGCTGCCCCGAGGGCTGCCCCGGGCAGGTGAGGAGCTGGGCTCGGCAGGGCAGGCTCCGGGGGCTCTCTGCCTGCCCGGAGAGGCTCTGCTTCTGCCAGGGTGGTGCGTGGGCTGCTGCCAGAATGGGCTGTCAGGCAGGGCGGTTTGGCTACTGGGAGATTGCAGCTGCTGTCAGACGAGTTCTGGTTCTTCACGGGGATGCATCTTCAGCTCTTGTCCTGTTGTTTATGTCAGAGGCACTCAGACGTTTTCCTGACTGTCATTTCCTCATAAAAAGCCACCTCAAATCCTTTTTAAAGGATTTACATTTTATGTTGATAATACTTAGGGCTTAAAGGCCTGATTCTCCTTAGACTCGTGGTAATATCACTGTGGGATAATTCCAGTAAGAAATATATTAGTTACATGTGTGAAACTAAAGGAAAAATTGGTCTGGCTGATACATAATTCATTTACATAAGAATCACCAGCCCCATGGAAAAGACTGTGTTGTATTTGCTGTGTGGAGCTCCTGCAGAGGGATGCAGGGGCTAGAACCTGAGGTACAAAAGCTCTGCTGGGTACAAGAGGGGCTGTGGCAGCCTGGGCATGTGGACACCCTTGTGCTCTCATGAAGCCTGGACGTGCAGGCTGTGTCATGTATGAGACGTTGTGAGTTTTTAAAAGATTGTTCTAGAAGACTCAGCACTAATGGGTGTCTGGTGTTCACTGAGACTTCTTCCCTTAGCCAGGGGGTTTGTCCAGGTTTGAGCTGGGTCAGTGCAGCATGGCTCTGGGCACACCCAGCACCGCAGGGATTTCTCACCCCACTTTTCCAGGACACAGAGGGGTCCACATCTGCAGCAGGAATGAAATGGAGAAATCAGCCAGCCTTATGCTCAATAAGCTTTTTCTAATTAGTAAATTAGGTAAATGATTCGATACTTACACTTTATGGAAGAAATACTCAGTAGTGTGGACGTGTCTATTGCCTCTTTATCTTAGTTTATCCTTGTAAATTTAAATCAGAGAGTGTTAAAGAGTAACAAATAAAGCAGTTATTCCATCTAGGTAGCCAGATTTGTGTTTTTCCCAAGAATGGCATTTCTTGCTCTGGCCACAGGATTTATTGGCACATTCTGTGACACTCTGCTTTCTGAGACTCACAGCTGGGAGTGGTTTTTAGATTAACACAGCAACATGAGTCACTTGCATCAGAGCTTCCTGCCCAGAAGGTCCCAAAGTTGCTTGGAATTTATGATAAAAACTTTGACAGCAGGCTCTCACTCTGAATTTAGGATAGATTTCTGCAGATAGGTGTTTAACTAATTAAATTCAGAGCAATTTGGCACAGCAGCTAAAAATATGGGAACCCTCAAGACTGCAGTGCTTTGGAGAATTGGTGTCAGCTGCAGCAGAGCCACGATGAAAATCAGAGTGATTGAGAAAATTTAAACCCAGAGGGCAGCCAGTGTGATGTTATTGACCGCAGGAGGAGGAGAATGAAGGGCAGGACATGGGAAAGGGGAAGAGGCTTCTGCAAACAGAGTTTGCTCAGTGCAGCTCCCACCAGGGCTCGGCTTTGTGAGGAGTTGGATGGATGGAGGAAGGCTCTGTGTGCTGAGGAGGCTGCAGAGGGTCGGCTTCAAAGGGAGGGAGCACACACCGTGGTGATCTTAGAGGGAAAAAAGTGTGGAAAATGGTGGAAAAGTAGTTTAATAGTTTATAGTTAATATAATTTATATTTTATATATATATCTGTAAAGTTTATAGTAGATAATTAATATAGAGTTAATACAGTTGCTGAGGATTTTATTGTTCTAATTAAAAAAAGAAAAAAAGAAAAGCCCAGTCTTTAGCTGATTTTTGAAGGAAGCAGTTCACTTTGCCACATAGTTCACTTATCAAATCAGAGTAAATCATCATTTTTCTGCAGTGCTTTCCATTGGCTGGTGTGAGCATTTTATTGCTCATCAGGAGTTTTTTCTTGTCAGCTGTCTGCATTCATTTTATCATTCTGGTGATGGAGGCTCTGGATGTTTCTGTTCCAGGGCTGGGATTGCATGCTGGACAGCCTCCAGTGCTGCCCATTGTTCTTTCTTACTTCGAGCTGCAAGTGACAAGTGAGCTCTAATTTTTAAATTTATTTATTAAAAAATCAAATCAACAATCTTCCCATTCACAATCAGGATCACCATTCACCCAAAGCTAGATCTGTGTAATTAGCCACGAGCTAAACTTTGCATTTTCAGCAGTGTTTGCTGTTGTGGTGGGAATTGTTCAGTCTGGCTGGTGTTGGGAGGATGTTTGGATTTTTTTTTACAAGGATTTTTTTGTCCGGTGATGAACACATCTTACTCAGTCATTCCTGATCCTATGAAGGAGCTGACAGCCACCAGGAGAGCTTCACTGGCAGCCCAGACTGGAGGGGGAAGCAAGATCATTGAAGGCAGCAGCCAGAAATCCGTGTGTGTGTGTCTGCACGTCAAGCTGGGGATCTGTGTCTGCCACCAGAGCTCAAAAGGAAGAGGGGTTTTTATTTCAGCTTTTTTATTTCAGTTTGAGCTGCCAGCCTCTCAGAAATCCGTGGTGCTGGTGGCTGTCCTGCCCAGCTCCATGGCACAGCAAGCGCAGAAATGGAATTACAGAGCAGCAGTGAGGAGTTTACTGGGCAGGCTGTGCTCACCCAGAGCCCCAGGGAGCACGGGCGTCTGTCTGTCTGTCTGTCTGTCTGTCCCTGCCATCTCAGCCAGGACACCTCTCACCCACGGGCTCTGCCCAGCGAGCCCTGAGGGCTCCTGCAGCTCACAGAGCTGGTGGAGAGTGAGACAGGGAGAGTGTGAGAGACAGGGAGTGTGAGAGTGAGACAGGGAGAGTGTGAGAGTGAGACAGGGAGAGTGTGAGACAGGGAGAGTGTGAGTGAGACAGGGAGAGTGAGAGACAGGGAGAGAGTGAGACAGGGAGAGTGAGAGTGAGACAGGGAGTGTGAGACAGGGAGAGTGAGAGTGTGAGAGTGAAACAGGGAGTGAGTGAGTGAGTGAGTGTGAGACCGGGAGAGTGTGAGAGTGAGACGGAGTTTTGAGGGTGAAACATGAGTTTTGGGAGTCTGAGAGTTGTGTGAGTGTGACACAGGGAGTTCTGAGTGTGAAACACGAGTTGTGTGAGTGTGAGACACTGAGTTTTGGGAGTTTGAAACACCAAGTTTTGTGTGCATCTGTCCAAGTTATGCAAGTTTTGTTTTTATATCGAGTTTGGTGAGTGTGAAACAGAAGTTTTGAGTGTGAAATATGAGTTGTGCGAGTGTGAGACACTGAGTTTTGGGAGTTTGAAACACCAAGTTTTGTGTGCATCTGTCCAAGTTATGCAAGTTTTGTTTTTATATCGAGTTTGGTGAGTGTGAAACAGAAGTTTTGAGTGTGAAACATGAGTTGTGCAAGTGTGAAACACAAGTTTGGTGAGTGTGAAATACCTAGTTTTTGGGAGTCTGAAACACCAAGTTTTGTGTGAATCTGCCCAAGTTATGTAAGTTTTGGTTTTATACCGAGTTTGGTGGGTGTGAAACAGTGGGTTTTGAGTGTGAAACACGAGTTTTGAGTGTGAAACACAAGGTTTGGGAGTCTGAAACACGAGTTTTGGGCTGCATTTGCCCAAGGTTCAGTGTGGACGTGCTCTGAATGGATGCTCCAGCCAGGAACCTGACAGGGCAATCTTTAAATGCTCCACAGCCCCCAAAGTGACACAGAAGCTCTGAGCAGGATGGTGGGTGCTCAAATCAGCTGAGCAATGGCACAGCTGGCAGAGATGGCTGGGAATGTAAGGAACAGGACAGAACATCATTTTAAAACATCAGATTAATTCAGAGTAACAGCCCACCCCCATGACCCAGTGTCCTGCAGTTTGATCCCCTGGCTGCCTGCAGTCTGAAATGTGTTCAGAGAGCTGACAGAAAACCCTGTGCAACTCCACCAGGTGTCATCAGTGGAGTATTTTGGGATGTTGCCTTGTCTAACCAATGAGCAGGTTTTGTTATATGTTTCCAAAAATCGTTAAACAAGAAGTTGTGAATCTTTCTTCTGGAGCCCACTTGCCATTTTCCAGTGACAGCTTGCTTTCAAAACCTCAGTGTCATGGGATAATGAGGGAGGGACCCCGCAGAGTTAGCCTTCCTGGAAAGCCAGACACTCTTTCTCTTCAGGTGGTTCAGAAGCATTCCTATCAAGCTCACTGTGTGTATTTTTGATAGAGTTAAGATTTTATTTATCTTGTAGTTACTTCCCTTTCAAACATCCAGGCTATTGCAAGGCAGTTCTTTGAGCATTTTTGTCTCCAGATGTGATCTCAGCTGTGTGAGCATTGGCTATGCTGCCCTTTGCTTGCCTCATTTTGGGCAGTTCTGGGCTGGGGCTTCCTGGGGCTGAAGGGAATTCCTGAATGGCCAAAATGGGAACATTCCCATGTGTGAAAAGCACATTTGGGCTAGAGGGGAGCACAGGTGAAGGATGCAGGGTGGATCCATTTGTGTTACCTGGGGCTTGTGTAGGAAGAATTGGCTGGGAAATCTCTGAGCCTTCCTCTGGAGCCAAATCGAGTGACTGGAACAGAAACTTCAACAAGCTGGGTGTCAAACACAGGGGGAAGCTTAAATTTAGTTTAATTAACGGCACTAAAAGCAGGCAGGAAGATGATGTAGCAAGAGCCCTTGACCTGCTGGAGGGGGCTCTGTGGCTGGTGGCCAGCCCAGCTCAGATGCAGAGGGGCTGAACATCTCTGTCTGCTCTCTGCACTTCAGTGTCTCCCCTTCGTGCAGCTGCTTCTCCTCCTTTGTTTTTCAGTTCATTACAAATATTCATAAAAATGAAACATGGGTCTGTGCACTGCCTGTGGTCCTGTGTTTGGAGCCACTTTTTCCATCAGTTTTCAGTGGTGGTGAAGTCTGAATTTCTCTCCTGTGTCTGTGTCCCACAACAGACCCCAAAACAAAAGGCTTTAGGACACTTCCTTATGTGTCTGGATTCATAAATTACTAAAATTCCAGGTTAGTGCTCCCTTCCTTCACCCAAATTTTCCTTTGGTGGAATAACTCCCACGTCATGAATATTTCCAGTTTCCTCTTCTGTGCATACAGAGCTCTCACAGCTCTCAACCTGCAATTACAGCTCTCCCTTATAAATATTTAAATGGCAGCTCAGCTTTCAGACAGAGTACACCAGTGACAAAGATCAAGCTTTCTGACCTTTTGTTAATTTGCTCAGTGAAATAGGATTCCCATGGTTTCATTTTTTGTGTTTAAAAGAAGAAATTTGCATACAGAGGGGGTGTTGGCTTTTCTCATTTTTGTTGCTAATTTCCTTTTGGTACATTTGTTGTAGTAGTTCTTAGAGAAAAAAGTCACTGGATAGTTTTATCAGTTATGCTTGAGAATATGAAAGATAGAATTGAAGAAAAAAACACTTGGTCTCTTTATCAGGAAGTGACAAGAAGTTTTTTACCATCGTGGAAAAAAAAATCAGCAAAGAAAGCACAAGCAGAAATGTGTCTAGACCAGTGGAGAAACTTGTTACTCCCACACTGCACCGGAAAGAAATACAAACTGTTTATGGCAATAGTGGAGAGTGAAGCTGGGAAATCTCAATTATTGCTTTGGAAATGAAATTATCTATTCTGGAAAGTACAGCACCTGCAGACCCCCAAAAACTGAACTGACAGAAGACTAAGCAGTGGGGTGTGCCAATGCAATCACAAATCCAGCAGACTTTCAGGAGCTGCAAAATGCAAACTCTGTGGTGGTTTTGGAAACGTTAGCTAAAGGCTGTGGGTTGCTTTGTGTTTGTGTGAGCTGTGGTGGATGTTCCAGAGGAGGCGTGCTTGCTGTTCCTGGGGCAGGGCTGGGCCAGCCAGAGCCTGGGCAAGCTCTGCTGCTGGCCCTGCAGCTTTGGGAGCTGCTCTTTGTCTCTGTACATGCAGCCCCGAGTGAATGGACGTGGCTGTAAAGTTGATTAAAGAAGGGACTTAATTAAGGGTTGTAATTAAACTGGTGGAGGAAATGACAACGGAATTGAGGGTTCAGGGAGAGCCCTGATGTGTGATGTGGAGGCTGGTGGTGCTGAGGCAGTAATCTGTATGGAATAATTGATTCTGTAGCCATCAGTCTTTCCTAATGAGATTAGGGCCGAGGTGGCACGATCTCGCTAATTAATTTGTTTTGTGCCTTTGAAATGTGATGTAATGGGACAAAAAAAAAAAACCAAACTAGCAGTGTTTAACACGCTAAGAAGCTCTCAAATTGGAAGGCAAATATCATCAAAGTAATTCTGTGTTCTCAGCTGTAACGGGGTTGGGGATAATATTCAACTTTGAGGCACCAAACCTCCATCCTGCATGGTGCAGCCTCAGGATGGAGATTCCAGGAGAGGGCTCCTCCAGCTGAGAGCTTTCCACCTTTTCATGGAGCTCTGGGAGAGCTGCTCTGGGCAAATCCTCCCTGGGAGCTGGGGAGGCCTGGGGAATGCAGAGTTTTCTGTCTCTGGCACTGCAGGGTGTCACCTCCCTTGTCTGAACCTCTGCCCCACTGTCCTGCATCCCCACAGTGCAGGTGATGGCTCTGTGGGATCTCTATCCTAAAGAGTTCACAGTGCTCCTAATCCAGGGCTTATCTCACTGTTACCTACTTACACTTCATAGGACAGTAATAAACTGTAATAAATTAATTATAGACAGTAAATAAAATAGATCAGCTTGGCTAGCATCTGTATGGAACAAGTCTGTCTGCACACACCCACAGAGCAGAGCTGCACACACACTGGAATATTGCTGATTGTTCCACTGACACTGAATGTTTACACTCTGACAGAGGCAAAAGGAAAAAGATGTGGCAAAAGCAGAGGGAGGTCAGGGAAATCCTTTCAGCTTAAGAGGAAAGATTGGAATGTGTTTTGTGCAGCATTTATTGAAGTGCCTTACATTAAAGCTCGACATTCAAGCGTTGCCTCGGTGGAGTGATGACTGAGCTGCTGACATTTCCCCTCCAGGCTGAGTGTCACTGTCCTCTGTGGGAGCTGGCTGCCGGCTCTTTGTCACCAGGCATGCCTCACCTGCAGCCGAGCACCAAGGTCAGCTGCTGAGTTATTTCTGATGTATAATCTGAGATCATTAAGGACAAGACAGTGGCAGCGTGTTTGGAGTTAATGAGCGCTGAAAACAAGCGCAGGGTGTGTCCGTCAGGGGTTCGGCTGCTCCGGGGCTGGGCTGCTGGGCTGGTTTTGGTTCATCTGCCTCGGAGCTGGCAGCAGAGCCGGCAGGAGCACAGCCTGCCTCTCCAGCTCCTGCGGGCGTTTTCCTAGAAAGACTTTCCAGTTCTGCCGCAGGCTGTGGGAAAGGTCAGCTCCTCCTGCTGCTCCCGTCACCTGAAACTTGCCGAGTGAAAGCTCTGCAAGGCTGGCACCACGAGGCTGGGCTCTGGCAGGGTTTTCACCTGCGTTTGTAGAGACATGCAGACAGCAGAGCTGCACAATTGTGAACCGCAGGGAACTCTTTTATCTTCTGTACTCGGAGAGCCCTAAGGGAAGGCTGGAATTCCACAGGAATGGTAAAAACTCTTTGCAAAACCATGCTTCGATTGCAATGCAGTGCCTGAAGGCAAGCTGCAGCTGCGAACTTGCACTTTGAGGCCGTGCCCGTGGAGCATCCCGGTGGCACTGACACAGCCCTGGAGCAGAACGTCCCCGGCTGTGAGCACTGCGCCCGGTGTGTCCTGGGGAGATGGTGCCACGGCCCCACGCCACCGACAGGCTTCTCAGGACAGACCTTTGCCAGCAGCAGGCTCTGCCACAGAGCCCTTCAGAGTCAGCCTGCACCTCCGTGAGAGGCTCAGGCAGTGCCAGGGAGGATGGAAGGATGGAGGGATGGAATTACCACCCTGGGCACTGGCACAGGGCACCGGGCTCTGCCCAGCCAGGTCATGAATAAGTAAAAGCTGTGGGCTGTGGGCCCAGCCCAGCAGAGCTGTGGGGATCCTTCCTTTCCCGAGTGATTCCCCACGAGCACAGAGTGATGCTGGCATCGGAATCGGGTTTGTGCTGATGAAGACACCGAGCTTTATGTAAGTAAAGGCATTTAAAGGTAGACGGCAGTGTGGGGGTGAGTGGAAGTACCTGGCATTAACGCCCTGCAATCTGTCAGACTGCAGCCTCTGGTATTTAGCTCCTGCATGCAGGATGCAATTCATGTGCCTTGCCATTCTGGGTGTGGAGGGACACTAGCCAAAGGTATTTTTAGGATTCCATCCCACGGAAAAAATAAAGCGTTTGGAAGAACTGATTCATGCTTGTCACCCCCTCCCCTCCTCTGCTCCAGGATGGTTTCAGCAGCAGTGCAGAGGGTGGGGTGTCTCTGCAGCAGCCAGGGGATGGATCTGCAGCTCGGCGGGGGATTGGGGTTCGTGGCACAGGGGGAGAGGCTGGGGACAGGGTCTGTGGCACTGCTGGGGATGGCTGCGACCTTGCTGTGCCCTGCCTGGGCTGTGCCGAGCTTCCCCTGAGCTTCCCCAGAGCCGGGAGAATCCCCTGGGGGGCATTTGGACAGCACAGCCCGCGGGGAATTTCCCTGGCTCAGGGGGAGGCACCGGGATGTTTGTGTGTGAATGAGGCGGGGATGGAGCTGATGTTTGTGTGTGAATGAGGGGAGAAGGGAGCTGATGTTTGTGTGTGAATGAGGGGAGAAGGGAGCTGATGTTTGTGTGTGAATGAGGGGAGAAGGGAGCTGATGTTTGTGTGCAGATGAGGAGCACCGGGAGCTGATGTTTGTGTGTGAATGAGGCGGGGATGGAGCTGATGTTTGTGTGCAGATGTTGAGTGGTGGGAGCTGATGTTTTATGTGAATGAGGAGAGGATGGAGCTGATGTTTGTGTAAATGAGGAGCACCGGGAGCTGATGTTTGTGTGCAGATGCAGATGAGGAGCACCGGGAGCTGATGTTTGTGTGCAGATGCAGATGAGGAGCACCGGGAGCTGATGTTTGTGTGCAGATGCAGATGAGGAGCACTGGGAGCTGATGTTTGTGTGCAGATGCAGATGAGGAGCACTGGGAGCTGATGTTTGTGTGCAGATGCAGATGAGGAGCACCGGGAGCTGATGTTTGTGTGCAGATGCAGATGAGGAGCACTGGGAGCTGCTGCTGCTGGCTTTCAGGACAGTTCCAGGTGCTGACTGCTGCTGGAAGTGAGCTATTGCCGTGTCTGAACTCCCTCCTAGCCCTCAGTGCAGCTGAAATGGAAACACCTCTGCAAAGGTGGGGGCTCACCAGAATTGTATTTGCTGAGCTTAATCAGCAGATCTTTCTACTCAGTTTTTTTAAATTTTCTCATTAGTGAACTGCAGCCCAAATCAAACATTATGGAAAGGTGCCCTACTGCTTTGGAGCCCTAGCTGCAACACAATTTATTTCTGAAACTGCTCTTCCAATAGCTCTAACAACTTTGCACTTGGTTATTTTGACCTGAATCTTGCAGAAAAGGGATGTGAGGATGGAGCATATGGTTTGGAGTTGTGAGGACTCAGTGGAAAAGTGAGGACACAGCAGAAGTTCTCACAGAAGTTAACTGCCAAGGTCCCTCTGGTTTTAGGAGACTTTCCCCCTAGTTTTTGTGTTTCTAGTGGCAATAGAATTGGGTTTGCCCGAGGGCAGCAGGGCTTTGCTGGATCTGTTCTGGGGCTGGGGAGCTGTGAGCAGCTGGGATCTGACCCAGACACCTGGGGGGTTCCCACTGCTTTGGGTTTTGCCTCTCTCCATGGTCCCTGGTCTCCTCTGAGTCATTTTGCAAACAGTGTTTGATTGCTGGCCAGAACAAAAAGTGCTCAGCAGAGAATCAAGGAGATTTGGACTATCCCAAGCTGGGGACCCTTCCAGTTTTCCCAGAAACGTGTGGACTCCAAAGGATTTTGGCATGAAAATATGCTGGATTTGAGGGGCTTGTTCCCAAGCCTCTTTGGACAGGAATTTGAGAACGTTGTCTTCACTGATTCCATCAAAAAGGTTTGAAATCTCAAATTGAGAGAACCCTGTTAAGTTAAGGAGTGCTGTGAGTTGAGTGGGGGAGACAGCAAACCCCTCCAGGAGTTCTAATGGTGCCTTGTATTAACCTGTGCTGGAAATTGTTGTTAAAATAAAGAGAGATTCTGGCAAACTTGCAGACTGTAATGATAAATATTGGACAGAATTTTTCTGCTTCATTCTATGTCCCTACATTTCCTAGAGAAGATATTGAGACTGAATTTTTTCATTTGCCCCCTGAAATTATTTTCTTTCAGGGTACCAGTGATGAAACCATTTAAGGGTTATTTTGGAGTTTTTTGTTGGACTTCAGTCTTGTTGCCTGCCCTGACAAAAATGTTTATTCAGCAGGGCTGAATTTATTAATTTAGATTGGCTTTTATTGCATGCAATGGATAATTAGCCATCACTGTCCTGCAGCTTTTGGGGGCACGTGCAGTGGAAAACCTGTCAAGGGAGCACACTGTGTGGTAGGAAGAGCAAGTGCAGCTGTGACAAACTGGCCACTGACCCGTTTCCTTTCATCCTGCACAGTTTGGAGATGATCCATCACGCCTGCAGCCTGCAGCTCCACAGGAAATATTTGATCAGGCCGGGTTTGTAGAAGAGACCCAGATTTCTCAGTCTCATGTCACCACCCTAAATCCCAGGCGTCGTCTCTGGCCGGTTTCAGTAAGTCCTGGCTTTGTTTTTACCATTCTGTGGCAGCTGCTGCCTTTGCAGAGCAGTTTTGTTCTGCAGCCCACGCTGCTCAGTGGGCTGGCTGTGTTTGTGTGTGCAGAGTTTGGGGGTTTCTGAGGGAGATTTTGGGAGGTTTGACTCCTCAGAGCAGGGTGATGTTCTCTGTGCTGGTTTCCTGAGCTCCTGCACATGATGGAGCACCCACACCAAACACAGCGGGCTCGGGGGCAGGCTCAGCTGGCACAGGAGTTTGGCAGCAGAATGTGATGGGAATAATCCCAGGCTCAAATAATCCCAGGCTCACCTGGCACAGGGGTTTGGCAGCAGAATGTGATGGGAATAATCCAGGCTCACCTGGCACAGGGGTTTGGCAGCCAAAAGGGGATGGGAATAATCCCAGTCACCTATCATAGGG
>VWZV01009257.1:80140-94563 GCA_013397155.1 Irena cyanogastra | reverse complement strand
GTTTGGCAGCAGAATGTGATGGGAATAATCCAGGCTCAGCTGGCACAGGGGTTTGGCAGCCAAAAAGTGATTTGAATAATGCCAGTGCTGCATTCTGGGTGCTGATAACCAGTGCAGGTCCTGGCACAGCCTGTGCCTCTGGCCAGCACTCCCCAGGCTCGTTTGGTGCCTCCAGCCTGGCACTGGACTCTGAATGCCAGCAGAGGCTTTCTGGCTGGATTTCTGTGCGTGTGCACGTTCTGATTTTCAGGCACTTTGTGAATTTAGAGAAGAAGCTTCCAGAATGCTTGGTCAGTGAGCTGGCTCCCATCTCCTGGTGCTGAGTCGTGAGGTGTAGTTCATATATCACCTTTGATCTTCAAAGCACTTTGCAACCACTAACTAAGAGAATAAAGAAATTTCGTTTAAAAATACCATTTTTAAACCTTATGTTCTCACCATTCTTCTTTATACCTCACTGAACTGAAAGTAAAGGCTTAAAGCTCTGCTTTAAGAGCCTGATATTTGAAGCTTGAAGTTCTAAATTTGGTGCTGGATTTATCCATTTGAAGGATATGAGTCCGATGGCATCAGAAGTAATTATATTTAATATGACAAGAGAAAAGTGCACAAATGTGATATTTTGAACGGCTGTTAATGCCTTTTTTTTTTTTATCTGTGCTTCTGGAAAGAATAATCACACAGCAGTGATGTGAACTGAATGTTGAGGTCTGCTGAGAGACATTTCTGGTGAAAATCTGGAGTCAATCTTTCACTGCTGTGTCAAACTTCCCCCAGCAGGAGGCTTGGGGAGGGATATCCCAGTTTTTCTCTGGAACCCCAGGTTTCTCTGGCACCCCCTGTGCTCCCCTGTCAGACCAGGGTCTCTGGGTCCCCAGGTGCTGCTTTGGTTTCATTGCCTCTGTTAATGCCGGCAGAGGAATTTCAATAACAGACAGTTTCAATAACAGAGGAGTTTCAATAACAGCTCTGCTGTGAGAAAGAGAACTCGTTCATGGCTTGGGCTGGGAGATGATTCAGTCCCCCAGCGAGGGCAGCACGGCGAGTCTGGACACCAATAACATGATAAAAAACCCTAAATGGGGTAAGCTGAGCTTGTGTGTTCCCTCTCCTAAATGGGATAATTTGAGTTGTATGTTCTCTCTCCTAAATGGGATAATCTGAGCTGTGTGTTCCCTCTCCCAAATGGGATGGTTGTTGCCACAGCCCCAGTTTCCCCCAGACTGCCCCGTCCAGGGCAGTGCTGCTGCCAGACAGGAAGGCTGAAGGTTCTCAGAGTGTTTTCAGTTACTGCAGAACAAAAGGCAAGGTGATTTATTGCTCCATTTCTCTAGAACACATGATAAGATTAACGTTTTGGCTTATGCTTTTTCCTGCCCTAATTACATTTGTCTCTTGTTTAATCATTTTTAAGACAAAATAGTATGTCTGAGAACGTGATTTAATTAACTTTTGTCCTAATGAATCAGACTGCAGAATCTTGCAAGGCTTCTTGTCCAGTACAGAGGCTGGAGACAGTATTCAGATGATACTGAGAAATATAAATCTTAAACCCCACACAAAAGCCTTTGGGCCCAGTGCTGTTGCTGCTGAGTTCAGAGGTGAATTCTGTGACAGGTTTCTATTTTGGCTTGAGACTTAATTTACAAATTAATTTACAGATTATTTAGGGGACTGCTTGACTCGTTTTTACAGGATGCATGGGGATTTAGATTTTACTTTCAGACAGTGATTACATCAAACCCAGGTGAGGAAAATGAGGGGAATATCAAAGCTCCCTGCAGTGGGAGCAGCTGCACCCCTCTGCTCTTCACTGCTTCCTGCTCAGGTCCAGAGCTGCCTCTGGCTTCCCAAAGGTAAATGCTGATTTTGGGCTGGGCTTTATATTATGAGACAACTTCAGCTTTTATGAGATTCTTCAGCTTCTGGTTGTTTTCCCATTCTTGAGTGGAGTGAGTCCTTTAGTGCATTTCCAAGGGTTTTGAGCAGCTTCCTGGGGCTGCAGGCTGCACTCACTGCTCTGACAGACGGGTGCCAGAGGAGTCTCTGCTCTGTCAGAACGGGTGATCTGGAGCAGGAGGGTCTGATTCCCTCTCTAAACCCCTGCAGGTCCCTCTGGCAGTGCTGCAGTTCGTTTTTCCTCCACCTAGGCCAGGTTGTGGCTGGCAGCAGCAGGGCTGAGGGGCAGGCACAGAGCAGCCCTGCCTGGGTGGGTGCTCAGTGTTCTCTGCCAGAGGGATGGAGTGAGCCTGGACAAACATTCCCCCGTGTCCTGGGTGATTAGATTAGCTCTGATGATGAGATCTGTACAAGAGCACTGCTCAGAGACAGCACACTTGCTTTTCACTGGCTGAAAACCACCAGAAGTGTTGGATCAGAACTCCAGTTTGTATAAAAGGAGTTTGTACACTCTGCACAGCGCTTTGTAAGGTCAGCACAGTGGGAGAAGGGTATTTGAAATGAAATCCCTCTCTGAGTAAGGATATCAGGTGCTGAGATGAGCCCGTGGCTTGGTGATGTACATCAGAGATAAATGGTGTGCAGGGAAAAGCATATTGACTGTCAGAAAGATGCTAAGAACTGTGTTTGTGAGCTGTCCCTTTCCATCAGGCCCAAGCAGCAGAACTCACGTGTGAGCAGAGCACTGCTGTGTGCTGATGGTCACAGACTGCTGCCCCAGCCTGTGCCCAGCACTCATGCATGTTTTATACTTGCACCTCTGGCTGGGGAGCTCAGCACAGATTGCAAATGCAGGAGCTGCTTCACTGACAAGTGTTGGGCTAAAAAAACCAATAAATAAAGTCCTTCTGTGAAGAGTTGAAAGCTGACAAGGTAAGTGATGCAGAACGCTGGTGTTTAGCTCAAAAGTAACCACACAGCTACAAACTCCTGTCCCAGAGTTTTTCATTGCCATGGTAAATTAAGCTGACGTGGGAATGGGAAGAGCCGTGTTTCTCAGCAGTGTCCCCCAGCAGCTGAGAGCACTTGCTGGGCAGCAGGCAGTGGAACCTGGCAGGGCAGGGCCTGCCCGTGTGAGGGGCTCTGGCAGCCAGGCAGGAGCAGGCACAGGGGAAAGGAGCTCCTGCTGCCCTGCTCAGACGGTTGGAGCTGCATCTCTGACTTGGAGAGGCACTTGCCATTCTGCCCTCCAAAAAAAGCGTTTTTTGACTGATCAAAGAGGAGTGAGAGGCTGTGGGTGCCCTGAGTCACCCGAAGTGCCCAGCGCTGCCCAGGCCAGCTGCCGTGGGCTGTGAGGAGTGTGGGCAGCACTGCAGGGATCCCTGAGAGCGGGGACAGCGTTCCTGGGGCTGCGCTGCAGGCACCTGGGGGATGGAATCCGCCCTGGACCCAGCAGCACCTGCGCTCTTCTCTGTGCTGCTCCTTGTGCTGCAGCTCTCTGCGGGGACCTGCAGCGCTCCTGCAGACATCTTGGGCTGTTTTTGTGTTCGAAGGAAAGTTGTCCCCAAAATCTGATGCTGGTGAGATGTCATTGCTGGATTTCATTGGAACTTCCTCCGGAGTGGCCGCACTGGGTGATTTTCCCTTTTACAAGGGCAGCAGTTTCAGGCACACTGAAACCTTTACCTGAGGGGAAGGAGTGTGCTCAGCACAGCAGGGACAGCGTGAGCTGTGAAAGCAATTAGCAACGCGTTTGTAAGGTGCTTATATAGAGCCAAAAGTACCGTGGCCACTTTCCAAAGAAAGCCAGCGCATGTGATCACCAAAAGCATTTCCATTTTACGGCACTGTGGCAGTTTGGCTCAGACACCAGGCAGCAAGAGCAGGATGTATTGAGAGGTTGTTGGTGTGGAAATCAGTGAAACACACTGTGAAAAACGCCAGTCACTCCTTTTAAAATTTTAAAAAGTTTAATAATAAAAAATAGTAATGAAAGTAACAATAAGAAAAATTAGGACAGTAAGAGACAATAAGACAGAGAATTTTACGGACGTCCGGGTGCTGGCATTCCATCGCCAGGCACACCTTGCTAACAAAGGATTAACCCTTGAGAGCAATAGCCTGTTGCATATTCATATGTGTTATACATGATTCAAACATTCTTTTCAAATTAAGGTCTTTCTGCTTAATCTCAGCTCTTTCCTTGCATTCCAAGCTGTCTGGTAAGGAAGTAATATTTCTTCTCTGGAGATTTGTTGCCTGGTACCGTTAGCACTATCCCAGCAGGATAGCGTGAAGAATTCTTTACTTGTCTCCTTTTTATTCCTTAAGCTAGTTACAAAATTACTCTACACTACAGTTTCTATTTTAATCTTATGCTATAAACCAATATGTACTATACTACTTAAAACAATACAGCACTACTTAAAACATCGATACAGCATAACTTCCAACATAACACATACAGTATTCATTGTAATATTTGCGAAAAGCCAATCATAAAACATGCGTTTTTCACACACACAAACGTGGCAGTGAAATCTGCAGGTGGCTGTCCCTTCATGGAGCTGTGCAGCCCTGCTGCCACCGTGAGCTGCTGCTCCCTTCACCTGCGCTGTCGGAGTGCACACATCAGCACAGACACCAGGGAAACGGGGATTAGCATATCTGAGAGTCTCCTGGCTGACTGCTTAAATACATTTGCATTAATAGAAGGATGAGACCTACTTCACACGTTCTGTGCATGACAAAGGATAAAAATAGTTCTGTTAGAACTTTGGCTGCAGCTCTGCTAAATTTTAGCAGTTTGGGGGAAAGGAAAACACTTCTGAAAGGTTATAATTAATGGGTTCTGTGTTGTTGGGTTTTTTCCTAAGGCATACCAAAATAACACGAAGAAATGGGGACAGGCAGGCTTTTTTTGTGCCTTGGCATTTCGAGGGCTGCAGCCTGGCTCCCCACTTGGGCTGGGGCGGGCTCTGCTGCTGCCTGCTCCCAGCAGCTCCCCCGGGCACGAATCCGGGCTGCGAATGGGAGATGATGGCACAGGAGGAAAATTCCGTTCTGAATTCACAAAGTGAGGAATTAAGGCTACCACTGCTGAAAGGAGCCCAGCACGGAGTGACTCGTGTGAGAGAGTGCAAGTTGGGATTGAAGAGCTGACAGCTTGAAAACTTTACATGACTGTCCAGAAAAAGCTGGGGTCTGAAAACATCCAGTTGCCTGTTGTGATGGGGTAAAAAAAAACCCCAAAAAATAAAATTCCCCGTGGCAATAGAGCACCCACGGGAGCCTGGGCATGCTGAGGAGGAGGAGGAGGAGTCAGGCTATGGAAGGGATCTTCTGGATGCCTTTTGAGAGTGAGCAGTGTGCTTGTCCCGTGAGACAGCCACTCGCTAGTTCAGGTGCTGAGGAGTTTCACAGTTACCTGCTCAGCCAGTTTGGAGGGGAAGGGGAGGAAGGAAGGAGCCACCAGTGCTGAAAAGGGTCTGGGTGTACTGGTGGCATTGTGCCAGGTGAGACTGAAATATCCCTGGGTGATGAATGGAGGCATCAGGGTGATTCATGATCTCAGCAGGGAGAAAGGAGGAGAATATAGAGGTGAGCTGCTGTGGTGGTGTGGTCTTCAAAGCACTTCCAGGGGTTCTCACCAGGATGCTTTGACAACCAATGATCATTTGCAGAGACTTTGTTTGGAGTATTTCAGCCCAGCTAAATACCCCGTGTGAGAAGCTGATTCGTGTTTTTTAAAGGCTGGAGCCTCTGAGACCATTAAAGTCTGGCTTTGAGAGCTCAAGAGAGCAGTTTTGGTGCCCTTATTTCTGGCATGACATTTCCCGTGTCAGCACTTAGGCTGTTACTGTTCTATCAGTTGGCTTCCAGTAGAAAACGTGGATGGGTTTGATTTTTAAATCAAGATCCTTTAGATTTCAAAATTTCACCAATCAAAAGGCTCAGTCCATAGCTGAGTTTATCTCGGTGTGATGTCAGAGCTTTCTCTCTGTTTCCATCCTCAGCTGTGCTGCTGCAGGAGGAGCTCTGTGTCCTGCCGGGGTGGGGACAGCTCTGGATGCAGCTCAAGGAGCATTTCTGTGCTAAGCCCTTTGTCCTCTCGCAGTTCTCTCTATGTGCACAGCGATTTCTGGGGCAGGGGAGGATGCTGGACACACTGGCCCTGCTGACCTGGGCATCCCTGCTGTCCTGCAGGAGGAAGGAGCACAGCCTGCCTGTCGCTGTGTCACACAGAATGAGGAGCAAGACTCTGAGTCCCAGAAAATCAGAAGGCTTTAACAATCCATCCCTTTCACAGGGACTTTGCTAACAGCTCCTTGATGGGTTAAATGACACAACGCCTCTCTGCCACCTCTGGGTGAGACACAGAGAGCATGTTTTGGGGACCACACACGAGAAAACAACAAACTAAAGTGAAACCAGCAGCTGTTATTGTGAGAACACGAGATGCTTACAAAACCTCTATCAGTCCTTCCCTGAGAACACGAAATGCCTACAGAACTGTTCTCTAGGAAGGCAAACTGTTTTTCCTTGGGAAAATTCAGGCTTGGTGCTGGATCTCTGTAAGATTCACCGAGTGTCAGCCCCACAGCTGCCCTGCTCCCCTGCCCTGGCTGCAGCTCTGAGCTGGGAGGGCAGCTCTGGGCAGGGGAGAGGGGCTCTGGATCTCTGAGCTGGGAGAGCAGCTCTGGGCAGGGGAGAGGGGCTCTGGATCTCTGAGCTGGGAGGGCAGCTCTGGGCAGGGGAGAGGGGCTCTGGATCTCTGAGCTGGGAGGGCAGCTCTGCCCAGGGGAGAGGGGCTCTGGGCAGGGGAGAGGGGCTCTGGATCTCTGTGCCTGGATCCCCCAGCCCTGCCTGCAGCAGCTCTGGGCAGCACGGGCTCCAGAGCTCCCGACCAATTTCACAGCAAACTCGATTAAGCTGTTAAATTGCAGATCACTCCTGACAGTAAATTAATTCTTAATCCAAGTCCTATTCTGCACTGCACTGGGAGACTTTTGCCAGGAGGCCAGTGGCTTGGAAATGGGTAATTAAATTCTGCTGTAAATACATTTCTATCTACCCTCCTGCTTCCAGGAGCTGGCAAACAAGCATGAGCCATTAATTAATACCTGAAATTTGGTTTAGTTGGAATAAGCCCTGCTCCTGTCAGATTCTGAAATGTAAACCAAGGTTATGAAGTTGGGAGTAAGTAAAAGATAAAAACTGACCAAAATGTATTCATAGGAGAATCTGTTCCTATTTTCCTCCATAAAAATATTGTGTAGTTTGCAAATTTGGAAATAGTTTGATCTGAAGTCAATGTAGAAAAATTTTTTTAAAGTCCTAAATGTAAGAAAAGTAACAATAATGAGAAGGTGTATTCTGGGCATTTTTCATTCACGTAATAATATCTTATGAGCCAACTTTACAGCTGCAGCAGTTAATTTTTGCAGACTGATCATGTCCTGTGGACATGGAGTTGTGCATCTGCTGTCACCTGAGCTTTTCCTGGTTTGCATTTGAAGCAGAAGGAAACTAGAACCTTGTTTGCTTATTCTCCAGCCATGGTTCCGAACCAGATTCAGTCTTCCCATCTTTATTCCATGTTTTTTCCATTTCCTGGAAGAGCAGGACGTTTGACAGTTGTGAGCCTGGCTCCTTTTCTCAGGCCAAACACTGCTAATTCTCATTAAAGACAGAAGTAAGTCTCTGTGTTATTTGCCTGTGCAAAATAGCTCCCAGTGCTTTCCAGAGGAATTTCCAGCTCTGCAAACTGCTCTGAGGCTCACAGGGAGCCTGACCTTCCCTCCCCGTGCTCCAACTGCACACACAGGTAATACTGGGTAGGATTCCAACAAATCTGAGATTTGTTCCTTTGCTTTCCAACGTCATTAAAAATTTAAGCACGGCTCCAGCTGAGACACTTTGTCATTTTGAGGGAGACGTAAATGTTAATAATTAAAGGCAATTAAAAAGCATGTTAAAAGTCATGTAATTTTTACAGGCTGGCTGAATAGTAGATGCCTCCTGGATTTTTTTAGTTCCAAACTTTGCTCTAAAGCAAAGCCTCCTCCCGTGCTGGGGGTGCTCAGTTTAAGCCAGGCCTTAGGCTGGAGTCACTGCCCAGAGCCTTGGGGAGCACGAGAGCCCGGGGGAATTGGGTGAATCAGTGAGAGCCTGACTTCAGCAGCCCCTGGCAGGGCACTGCAGTTCCTGTGTTCCTCCCTGAAGATAACCCAGGGCAGCAATCTGCTTTTGCAAAACATCCCAGCACAGAACATCACTGGGAGCTTTGCTTTTCCCAGCCCGTTTCCCTTTGCTGCTGTGTCAGCAGGAGGGTTTGGGAGCTTTCTGGGCTTTTTGACTTCAATTTTGGATTTTAATTTCAGTTCTTTTTCTCGGATTCCAGCCCTGTGAGTGCATCTCCTAAACACGGAGCAGTTTAGGTTGGCAGGTGAGCTGGGCTGCTCCTGTGCATGATCTCAGCTATTCAGAGTCTGGAAATAATTCTCCTGAAATAGCACTGTGTCCTTATCTGGAGAAGGAAGAAGGCTGCAGTCCTCCCATGCAGCAGCGTTTTTAGCACATTACCATGTAATTAATTTAAATTTAAATCCAGGACAACCTGTGGAGTGTGAGTGGGGAATCTCTGCCTTTGGGGAAGGTAACCTCGTGTTTAGCACCTGAAGAACAGCCAGGGGGGCACTGTAAAATCTGTGTTAAAGCATGTCTAGGCAGCTGAGCCCCCTGGTAATTTGGTAATGTCAGATTTTTCTGTGAATTCTTGTCAGAAGGAGGAGTTAGAGCTACAGATGAAACAAAAAAAAATCCAAAAACGTGTTTAGTCACTGAAATTGGCAATGTGTTTAGTGAAATTTGCTGATGTTTGTAGTCCAGTGCCAGATTTGGTTTGCAGATTCAGATTTAGACACTTCTAATTTATTTAAAGTAAGAGATGTACAGTGGCCAATACTGAAGTAAGAGGATGGCTTTAAAGAAAATCAGGAGTTTTTTCAAATTTTTATTTTGGGCAAATTCAAAACAACTGTTTCAGCTTGAATCATAATTTAAAGAATATTCTGAGTTGTCTGAAAGTGTATTTAAGGAGCTTAATTTTTCCTGTGTATTGTAAAAAGCAAACATGATTTTTGTGAACCCTCTGTTCATGGGTACAAGGTACAAAAAGTGAATTTGTGGAAAAGGAAGAAGCTGCACAGTTCCAGGTGCTGGTGCAGTGAGGAGCTCCAGGAGCCCTGCGATGATGTGCCCACGATCATTTTCCAGGGCCAGGCTGCCACTGTGACCTGGGACTCACCAGGAGTCCTTGGGCTGCTGCTGCTGGCTCCATTTGCTTCCATCAGCCACCTCCTCCTGCAGACCTGGAGAGCTGCGGGCACTGCAGAGGGCTGGCTGCAGGCAGCAGCTGCAGGATCTGCTGCAGGTTCTGCTGCAGGGTCTGCTGCAGGGCTGGCTGCAGGCAGCAGCTGCAGGTTCTGCTGCAGGTTCTGCTGCAGGGTCTGCTGCAGGGCTGGCTGCAGGCAGTAGCTGCAGGATCTGCTGCAAGTTCTAGTGCAAGTTCTGCTGCAGGTCTGTGTGTCCCAGCAGCAGTTGCAGGTTCTGCTGCAGGGCTGGGTGTCCCAGCAGCAGTTGCAGGTTCTGGTGCAGGTTCTGGTGCAGGTTGTGCTGCAGGGCTGTGTGTCCCAGCAGCTGCAGGCAGCAGGGCCTGGCCAGGGCAGGTCTCAGCCCCAGGGTGGGAGGCACAGGAGCAGTTCCCACAGCTGGGCTGCCCTCCAGGGTGCCTGGGAACAAGGAACAAGCTGGGCTCAGGTTCTTCCCAGCTCAGACATCGAGGATAAAAGCAGCATGGTTATTTCTGCCAGTGAACAGCAGCTTTAATATTTTCCTTTCCCATTTTCTTCCCCCACAATTCCTGTTTTAATCTTTTCTTTAGCATGTGGCAATGCAAGTGTCCCAAGCAGGTTTGATTCAAGGGACATGAACGTCTCCCACCCTGGAAATGCCTCTTCTGGCTCCCAGGCAGGCTGAAAGATCAGAGCCTGGGTCGAGCTGCTAGAGCACACGCAGAGATCCGTGAGGGAAAATGAGAAATTAGCCTTCCTCACAGGCTGCAAAACCCCAGCGAGAGGAACAACGACAGAAGCTATTGCTGGACAGAACAGATTATTTCTAGAAGGCTGTTCTCCCAGCTCACCAGCTGCAGGGAGGCTGCTGTGTGCCCCTGGGTCTGTCACTGAGTGCTCTGACCGAGGGGTGCACTGAGGCTGCTCAGAGCAAGAGGAAAATCCCCACTGCCCTGCACTGTCTGTTCTTTGGAAGAGCTGCTGGCTAAAACCCAGTGAAATTCAGGTGACATTAAGGTATTTTCCTTCACTTTGGCAATGGCCAGCACTGTGTCACACCTGTGTGCCTGCACTGGTTTCTTCGCTCATGTTTTTGGAAGTGTAAGAGATTTTGTAGCACACTGAATTTGGGAGTTTGGGCCATATGTTAAATGTAACATCTCTTTCACTTCGTCTTCAAAAATCCACCAGCATCCTCTAGAAGTCTGGAATACAGGAGGTTTTGAAGATTGCAGAGATTCTCGTTTCTGAGGATGTTCCATTAGAAAATGCCAAGGAGGAGGATGGACGTTTCCCTCTCTCCCTAAGCACTGAACTCCTGGGCAGTGCCACTCATGGACTCCCCTGCAGCCCCAGTCCTGCAGTGGGAAGCAGAAGAACAGAGTTCTCATGCCACAGAAATTGGTAAATTGGTTTTTGGGTCCCAGGGGTTGTTGAGGGCAATGGTGAGCCTTCCAGCTGTGGACTGAAACCTCTGGGGGATACACGATGTACCTACAGAAGAGACCACGGAGCTTTCTGATAGACTGGTCTGTGCCACTGCACCCTGGTTTCCCCTGGATTCTTTTTGAGCGCTTACAACAATTCATGGCAGGTTTGGTCTCTGGGTTTTTGGTGTGCCCTTTTCTCCCCGGGCAGGACTGGTGCCAGGTTGGAAGAGCTGTGAAATCCTAATTGAAATGTGGACTGTGTCTAGCTCTGGATGTTTTATTCTGTGGTAAATGGAACGTGTCTAGCTCTGGATGTTTTATTTGGTAAGTGGAACCTGCCTAGCTCTGGATGTTTTCTTTGGTAAGTGGAACCTGCCTAGCTCTGGATGTTTTATTCTGTAGTAAGTGGAACCTGTCTAGCTCTGGATGTTTTCTTTGGTAAGTGGAGCCTGTCTAGCTCTGGATGTTTTATTTGGTAAGTGGAACCTGTCTAGCTCTGGATGTTTTATTCTGTGGTAAATGGAACCTTCCCAGCTCTGGATGTTTTATTTAGTAAGTGGAACCTGCCTAGCTCTGGATGTTTTCTTTGGTAAGTGGAACCTGCCTAGCTCTGGATGTTTTCTTTGGTAAGTGGAACCTGCCTAGCTCTGGATGTTTTCTTTGGTAAGTGGAACCTGCCTAGCTCTGGATGTTTTATTTGGTAAGTGGAACCTGCCTAGCTCTGGATGTTTTATTTGGTAAGTGGAGCCTGCCTTGCTCTGGATGTTTTTTTCTGTGGTAGTTCAGGGGATATCACACCTGTGTGAGGCTCAGGGCCGTGCTGCTGAGTGCCTGCAGGGCGTGGAGCTGGCCCAGAGCAGCAGTGGCACCAGTTCTCTCCTGGCAGCTGGCCCTGGGTTTCACCACGCCGTGGGCTGTCCAACACTCATTTCAGCTGGAGGCAAACTGTTCTCTTGCCCGCTTGTTTGCTTGGTCCTCCACCCCAGCCTCTTTCAGGCCTTGGAGGCTGGGATCATTCCCCTGGAGCTCCTGAAATCCAAGCCCTGGCTGCCAGGATCCAGCTGCAGGGAGCTGCTCTGGGGCAGCAGTGCCGGGCAGGCTGTGGCTGAGCCTGGAACCTTCCCGTGCTCTCACCTGCACACAGCAGCTCGAATGTCAGGGTTTGATCTGAACTCTAATAAAACCACCACTGGGAGAGTCGGAATCCCTCACAAAAGGAAACATGACCCAAGAGAAGGGAGTGGGTTTATTTGCCAGGCACTCTGAGTGTGCGTTGGATGACATCTGAGGCTGGCTGTTGTTACTGGGATTGTGTTGTGAAACTGCAAGGGAACAGAAAACAGCAACAATGGAATTGCACAGCTCCATTTTTCCAGAGGTTTGGTGCTTGTGTTCACTGAAGGCTGAATTGCTGTTTAAAATGAGCACTTGCCTGGAGGAAATTATTTTTTTAGTGTACGTTTCACTGGACAGCGAAGCAATTACTTCCTAAATTTAGAAATCATTCTCTACTACATTATAGCAGGATTAGACAAGTTTTGGCATCTGAGCAACTTCCAGCACACATTTTGCACACCAGAAGAAACAATGCCATTTGACAATCTGGCAGAGAGAAAACGTTCAAAACTTGGATTTCTTTCCAGCCTGTCTGCATGAAATCTGAAATGCCCGAGTGAAAGAAATGGATTAAGCAGATAATCTCCCATCATACTTCAAGCAATTAGAAGCATAGGGCTCTAAAAAGTGATAATTTTATATGGAGAACTTTTTTTTAAAACAGTTATATTCATGACATAGCACCAATAAATAATATTATTTTCTTAAAAGAATTTCAGAGCACTTGAAAACTGCAGAGGAATGTCTTTACATGTAGGTTTGTCTGTAAAGAAAATAATTTATTTTACAGTTAATTCAAATGAATAATGCTGATTTATTTCCAGTTCTTCTGGCCATTATCCACCACTTGCTGGCATTTTTTGTGAAAGGAGGAAAAATGTGAGGGCTTTGTGTCTCCTGCCACAGGCTGGGGGTAGGGAAAAGGGAAAGCAGAAGGGAAAAGAAATTATCTTTTGTTTAAATATCACTTTTGGCCTTCACAAGTTGTTCCAGATCAAATCTTTTCTTTGAGAATTGGATAAAAATAGACAAGAAGAATAATCCTCTGCACTGTGATAAGTATTATCATCAGAAATCAATCTCAGAAATAATTTCCACGGTTAAATGTAGTGTGAATTGAAGGAGAAGAAAATGCGATTAAATCAGGCGTGGGGGAGAAAGCCTGTAACAACTTTTCTATAGAATTCAATTTAGTGTTAATGTGCTGGGAGCTCAGAAAATGGAACAACAGCAGGGAGGAAGGGATGGCTAATGAGGGACAGCAGATCTGGGAGAGAGCAGCAGGGAGAAGAAATCTCCCTGAGCTGGGCCATTCCCACTGCCCAGAGCTGCTGGTTAGTTCGGGGTGTATTTCTCCTTTGTTTATTTGTCAGGCAGTTCACACATCCAGGCTGTTTCACATCACTATCCCCCGTTTGCATTTCTCCCCTTCAGCACAATTATTTCCTGCTCAGCTGGGGTTTTGTGCAGAAATGGGTTCTGAGCTCAGAAATTGTACAGAATTGTACAGAAATGGGTTCTGAGCTCTCAGAAATTGTACAGAATTGTACAGAAATGGGTTCTGAGCTCTCAGAAATTGTACAGAATTGTACAGAATTGTGCAGAAATGGGTTCTGAGCTCTCAGAAATTGTACAGAATTGTGCAGAAATGGGTTCTGAGCTCTCAGAAATTGTACAGAATTGTGCAGAAAAGGGTTCCCTGCCTGCCTGCCCTGATGGGCTTCAGGCTCACGAGCTGGTGTTGGGTTGTTTGGATTTAAATAGAAAACTTTGGTTAAATATCAGGACCAGTGTGAGGTTCTGTACATCTTTCCTTATAGAAACCATGCAGGGAAAGCACTGGTCCAAAATACTTTGCTTTCCCCATGAATTTGTTCAGTGGTTCTGTGTTCCACCTCAGCTTAGCAGAAGGTGAAAAATGGATTGTGCAGTCTCACTTGAAGGCTGTAATATTATCTGTTCTGAAAGCAGAATTTTTGGAACATGAAGAGCTGTTTTTGAATGATGCTTCTGGCACTTCATCCTTAAAATTATTCAGCATCTTTTTCTCGTGTCTGTCTTGAAATGAAAAATTATCTTCTGTGTTCAAGTCACTTGTAACTTCTAAAAATTGGGCTTAACTTTTCATAGAGATTTCCAAACTTCTGCAATATATAAATATAAGTTTCTGCCTAATAAAATTACTCAGAGACAGCTGGATAATTACTGATGTCACCAGAGTTCACATGAAGGTTTTTAACATTTGCATCTCTACATTTCTTGCTAAAAAATCTGCCAATCTTTGGAAAAACCACGGAGCTTTGTGAGCTGTGGTTGATGTTGTGCTCGGGTTCAGTACATTTTGTCCTTTTTTAGTGCCACAGGACTGAATGTTTCACCTGCTGGGGCGCGATGTTACCGTGACAACAGCTGATCTTGCTTGCTGTTCTCTGCTCTCTGTGCGCGACGAGCAGGAAAAGCTTTGAGAGACATTTGAGAAAGCCAGTCAGTAACTGCGCTGACACGATCAGTGCGACCGATCGCGAAACGGCTCGCTGCGTTTGCACGGGGGCAAAAAGTGCTGCTAAATGTGGGGAGCGGCTGGGCTGGGCTGGGCTGGGCTGGGCTGGGCTGGGATGGGCTG
>VWZV01009257.1:61291-74187 GCA_013397155.1 Irena cyanogastra | reverse complement strand
CAGGCAGTGCCAGCGTGCCTGGGGGCTGCCCTGTGTTTGCTGACCTGTTCCTCTGTTGCCTTGGAGGCTGTTTGGAGCTGGCAGGTGTGAGAGCTCCAGGGAGAAGTGTTGCTGTTGGTGCACTCAGTGCTGGCTGCCAGGCACAGGAGAGAGGATGGGAAAATCTATTAATTTTATTCATTTATTAATTTAATTTAATTTCATTTATTTAGTCACCAGGAGGGGTAGCCATTGTGAGCAGGGAGATGGGCTTGTCAGAAGGCATCTGTCCCTCTGAGAATGTGCGGGAAGTTTCAAAGCTTTTCCAGGCTCCTGCCTGGCCAGCTCCCCACAGCTGGCATGGTCACTGTGGTGTTCTGTGCTGTGGAACATCCCTGTGCCCAGGTCAGGTCAGCTGGCATGGTCACTGTGGTGTTCTGTGCTGTGGAACATCCCTGTGCCCTGTTCAGGTCAGCTGGCATGGCCATTCTGATGCTCTGTGCTGTGGAACATCCCTGTGCCCAGGTCAGCTGGCATGGCCCTGCTCCCTGCCAGGCTCTGGCACCTCCTCTCTGCTGGCAGAGTTGGGAAACTGGAAATTCCTTGGTTTAGGGAAAGCACTGCTGAGCAACCACTAAACATCAGGGTGTCGTCACCTCTGTTCTCGTCCCAAACCCAGCACTGTCCCACCCGTGGAGGAGAAAACTGAGTCTTGCAGGACATTGCCTGACTTCAAATCTCCTTTTTAGTGTGCAAATTGCTTGTTGGAGTTGAGTTCTGGGGCAGCTGGGCTTAACTCCTGTCTTCTTTTGTTGAAGATTTGCACTGAACTAATCTGGGATACGTTGAGGGGGATGTTGTCCGGGGAAGAGGCACTGAGGTCAGTGGGGTAGAAGGAAAATCTCCAGCTGCAGGGAGGGATGAGCACCCTGTGCAGAATTCAGGGGTGTTTGACAGCCTGGGGTCAGGGAGCGTTTCGTGGGGTGTTTTACTCACAGGGGTGTTTGACAGGGATTATTCCTGGGGTGTTTGACAAGGATTATTCACAGGGGTGTTTGACAGGGTGTTTTATTCACAGGGGCGTTTCGTGGGGTGTTTTACTCACAGGGGTGTTTGACAGGGATTATTCAAAGGGGTGTTTCATGGAGTGTTTTATTCACAGGGGTGTTTGACAGGGATTATTCACAGGGGTGTTTCACGGGGTGTTTTATTCACAGGGGTGTTTCACAGGGATTATTCACAGGGGTGTTTCACGGGGATTATTCCCAGGGTGTTTTATTCACAGGGGTGTTTCACAGGGATTATTCCCGGGGTGTTTTATTCACAGGGGTGTTTGACAGGGATTATTCCCGGGGTGTTTTATTCACAGGGGTGTTTTATTCACAGGGGTGTTTTATTCACAGGGGTGTTTCACAGGGATTATTCCCGGGGTGTTTTATTCACAAGGGTGTTTCACGGGGTGTTTCACAGGGATTATTGTGTTTCTCCCCCTGGGGACAGGGCACAGGGCTGAGCCCCTCCTCGGCTGCAGGGCTCAGTGCTGCTCACACAGGGCTCCAGGAAACACACTGAAACGAACACTTTTGGAATTTCTCAGTGACAGTAATTATCTCCTGGATCACTTCCAGGAGACGCAGCCCAGGGAGGGAACTTGGCTAAAATTGAGAAGACTTTGGCTCTGTTTCTGGCTTTTACCACCTGTTACTGCTCTAGAACCTCTGAGTCACTTATTCTTTGTTCTTTAATGCTTTTTTTTCTGAGCAGGCAATATAAATATTTCAAGTTCACAAAGCACTGAGGATATACACAAATACATCCTCTCCTTGCTGCAAGGATTTCAAGTGGGAATCCTGTAACTGGGATTTAGTTGCTGGCTTTCTGTCTGTGTCCTTCTCGGGCTAGAAGTGTCCAGTAATTCCTGGTACTGTTTCAGGTGATTCTTCATCTTTGTGGATTTAGTTGGGATGGGTTTTATCCTGGCTAATGAGAAAGAATGCTGAGAGAAATTGCCACTGTGATGGACAGAGCTGTAATGCAAAGAAAAGGGTTTATAACTAAGGGTCAGGGAAGGTGGGACAGTCACTGCCCTAGCTGTATTCATTCCTGCCAAAACCATGATAAAATCTATTTTCTTTAGGTGGGACTAAGTGTGTTACCATCTGTCCTGAACTGTTCTGCACTCTGCAGGATTTGAGCGGGGTGTGGAAGCTGCTGGCCTGGGCTGCCCTCAGTGACCCCTCTCCCTCTGCCTTCCAGTTGGGTTTTGCCCTCAGAATGCCTTCTGGGCACACACATTGCTTTATTCCCTGGGAGCTGAGTCTCTGGCTTCTCCCAGCTCTGAGCGAGGTGAGGCGGCCCAGCCTGAGCTCTTTGTCCCCTGCACAGGGAGATTTTTGTTGTTGTTATTTTTGTTGCTGTTTTTGTTGCTGTTTTTGTTGCTATTTTTGTTGCTATTTTTGTTGCTATTTTTGTTGCTATTTTTGTTGCTATTTTTGCTCCAGGCCCTCTCTCTTTGCTTGCACATCTCCAGTCAGATCCTCTGCTGGAAACGTGGGGTTATGGCAGAATTCATCTGCTACTTCTGCGCCTCCCATTGCTCCCAAGAGTCTGTTAGTGCCAAATCCTGCAAAGGCACGGGCTCCCTGAGCACCTGGTGGCTGTGCTGACACGGAGACGGGCCTGTGACTCCTTTATTTCTGTGCAGGAGGAGGAGCTGCAGGATGCTGGGCAGGAGAGGAGCAGCCTGAGCCTGCAGCATGGCAGCGTGTGCCCCCGAGCAGTGCACAGCCAGGTAACACAGCCCTGCCCTGCCAGCTGTGCCCAGCTGTGCCCTGCTGCTGTCCCAGCTGTGCCCAGGTGTGCCCTGCTGTCCCCAGGTGTCCCCAGGTGTGCCCTGCTGTCCCCAGGTGTCCCCAGGTGTGCCCTGCTGTCCCCAGGTGTCCCCAGGTGTGCCCTGCTGTCCCCAGGTGTCCCCAGGTGTGCCCTGCTGTCCCCAGGTGTCCCCAGGTGTGCCCTGCTGTCCCCAGGTGTCCCCAGGTGTGCCCTGCTGTCCCCAGGTGTCCCCAGGTGTGCCCTGCTGCTGTCCTCAGTGTGCTCTGCTGTGCCAGGTGTCCCCGGGTGTGCCCTGCTGCTGTGACAGGTGTGCCCTGCTGTCCCCAGGTGTGCCCAGGTGTGCTCTCCTGTCCCAGGTGTGCCCTGCTGTCCCTGCTGTTCCCAGGTGTGTCCTGCAGCTGTCCCCAGTGTGCTCTGCTGTCCCCAGATGTGCCCAGGTGTGCCCTGCTGCCATCCCCAGGTGTGCCCAGGTGTGCCCTCCTGTCCCAGGTGTGCCCTGCTGTCCCTGCTGTCCCAGATGTGCCCTGCTGTCCCAGGTGTCCCCAGGTGTGTCCTGCAGCTGTCCCCAGTGTGCTCTGCTGTCCCCAGATGTGCCCAGGTGTGCCCTGCTGCCATCCCCAGGTGTGCCCAGGTGTGCCCTCCTGTCCCAGGTGTGCCCTGCTGTCCCAGGTTGCCCTGCAGCAGCAGCCAGCCCCAGCTTTGGGCCCTGGGCCTTACAGCCATTCCTGCTGGCCTGCCTGCTTCTCTGGGGCAGCGTGGGAGCAATGTCACTGGAAAGGAATGGCAGCAGCTGTCCTAGGAACAGGAGGGATGTTCAGGTGACCTCTCAGGACACGCTGCTGCCTCTGGAGAGGTGCATCATGCCTCTGGTGTGTGTTCTCTCAGGGGTACATTGGTGTTAGGCTTTGGTAAAACACTTCTTTGGTGATTTTGGTGAGACTCAGTTGAGGAATTCTCTTCTTTTTCTGGAAAACTCCTATCCATCAGTTGGGGTTTTCTCCTACCCTTGTGCGTCTTAAAATTGCAGTTTTAGGTTTCTCAGTAAAGGGTGAAACTCTCTTGTCCAGCAGCAAATGCCCAGACCCTCTTTAGCAGTCTTTTCCCTTTGGAAATAACTCGCTGTTTGGACTCTGGGTGTTTTTCCTCAGTTCCTGTGCCCGTTGGCACCGAGGGCTCTCTGCCTGCCCTGCCTGCAGAGTGAGTTCCTCTCAGCACAGCTGCAGGGCTGGCTGCTGGGCAGCAGAGGCTCCCTCACCTCGGCACATCTGCCTCCAGCAGGAGCAGCCTCCTGCCAGGGGCTGCAGGGAGCTGAAACCTGAGGGATTGCTGGGCAACCTCACCCACATCAGGGGAGCTGAAACCTGAGGGATTGCTGGGCAACCTCACCCACATCAGGGGAGCTGAAACCTGAGGGATTGCTGGGCAACCTCACCCACATCAGGGGAGCTGAAACCTGCAGTCTGGGGCTGCTGCAGGGCTTGGGACATTGCTGGGCAACTCATCCACATCAGGGGAGCTGCTGCTCACCAGCTCTGCTGGGAGCACTGGGAGCACTGGGAGCTGCAGCGGGCTCTGACGGGCATGGCGTGGCCACTGGGAACTGGGCACAGCATGGCCACTGGGAGCTGGAGCTGCTGGTCCCCGTGAGCACAGCGTGGCCACTGGCCCCTGTGAGCTGCTGGCCCCTGTGAGCTGCTGGCCCCCGTGAGCACAGCGTGGCCACTGTGAGCTGTGAGCTGCTGGCCCCCGTGAGCACAGCGTGGCCACTGGCCCCTGTGAGCTGCTGGCCCCCGTGAGCACAGTGTGGCCACTGGCCCCTGTGAGCTGCTGGCCCCCGTGAGCACAGTGTGGCCACTGGCCCCTGTGAGCTGCTGGCCCCTGTGAGCTGCTGGCCCCCGTGAGCACAGCGTGCCCCCGTGGTCCCCTGGCAGAGGCGCTCCCCGCGTGCCCCCAGGCTGTGCCCACGGCAGGGCTGGAGCTGCTGGCTTTGTTTGGCTGCAGTTCCCCTGCTGGGGAGGCAGACCCGGCGTTCCCTGCTGCTGAGCACTGAGAGCGCCTTTTTACACAAAAGCAGAGCTGTGATATTGTATGATGGGAGGCAGCCATGTCTATCACAGCATCTCTTAATTTTATCATCCATCTGTCTGCAGATTTCTCCCTTCCCCAGTGTGTTTCTCTTCTCTTTACTGTTGTTTACACATTACCTTTGCTCTTCACCTCGCAGGCACATCAAGTTAAAGTCTCACTTGGGCAGTTTTATATTCTAGCTGACACATAATAATGTGTGTCATTAATGCCACCAAGGCTCAGTACTTTGGTGACATTAAAAATGTGAGTTCTCTGAGCACCAGCAAGTGCACAACTTACGTGGCTGACAGTGCTTTATTGTAGGGAATGTTTGTCTTGAGGTACGCTGGAAAATCTACTAAAACCAATTTAAAATGCAGAGGTCAGCATTTGTCACATTAGCCACTGAGTTAAAACAGAATTCCCTCTTACTGTTGTGATGCCAGAATTTGTCGTGCTGTGGGTACTGGTTTGTTCACATCCATTAAATACTGTGAAAGGCAGAGAGCAAAAATTCTGGGAGTTTGCACTGCTGATCTCACACAACAGCCTCAGCGCAACCAAAAACTTGTTACAGGATGCTGTCTGACTTTTAACAAATTTAACAACATGTAATCCCAGCCGTGTACCTTGGATGTTAACAAACCTTTTGTTTTCCTCCTTGCATGAGAGATTTTCTGAGGTTTTTACCCCTCAGGCAGAGGCCAAGGATAGATTGTGCAGTTTGGATTGCATTTTATTGCTCAGAATGTGTGAAACTCTGCAGCTCTGGATGTGGAGGTTAGGGCAGCATTCTGACAGAGTTAGGGCTCAGCCCTGGAGGGGAAAACCTGCCTGAATTAATTCATTCTTTTTCACCCTTGAGAGCTGGCCTGGAAAACAGGCCAACTTCACCCAGGCAAACGGGGCTGGAGGAGGGTTTGTGAGCTCTGCTCTGTGGCACTGGCAAAGCCATGCTCATTGTGCAGCCCATGCTGGCTCTGGGAGGGAGCAGGCGAGAGCCTGGCTGGCCCTGAGTGCCCCAGGCAGAGCTGGAACTGTCCCCAGCTCCGTGGGCTTGGTGCCCTGCTCAGGGACACAGACCCTGCCCAGCTGTGGCTGCAGAGTTTGTGTCCTGGGCGTGCTGGGGCACTGGGCTCTGCCTGGATCCATCCAGGGCAAACGGGTCAGGGTCAGTGGGAGAGCACAGCAGGAGCTGCCTCAGAGAGCTGTCCACGGGGACCAGAGCATCCCAGGGAGTCCACAGGGACCAGAGCATCCCAGGGATTCCACAGGGACCAGAGCATCCCAGGGATTCCACGGGGACCAGAGCATCCCAGGGATTCCACGGGGACCAGAGCATCCCAGGGATTCCACGGGGACCAGAGCATCCCAGGGATTCCACGGGGACCAGAGCATCCCAGGGATTCCACGGGGACCAGAGCACTCCCTGGTGCTTTCTCTGTGCTGTTTCTGGGCCAGCTGTGTGAGGAGCTGGCAGGTCTCTGGTGGGTGATCAGGCTGAGGGAGCTTCTCACCAAGAACATGAGCTGCAGGCTCCTGGGGATGGATTTTGGGATCTGCAGGCTCCTGGGGATGGATTTGAGGATCTGCAGGCTCCTGGGGATGGAGTTTGGGAGCTGCAGGCTCCTGGGGATGGATTTTGGGATCTGCAGGCTCCTGGGGGTGGATTTGAGGATCTGCAGGCTCCTGGGGATGGAGTTTGGGAGCTGCAGGCTCCTGGGGATGGATTTGAGGATCTGCAGGCTCCTGGGGATGGATTTTGGGAGCTGCAGGCTCCTGGGGATGGATTTGAGGATCTGCAGGCTCCTGGGGATGGATTTTGGGATCTGCAGGCTCCTGGGGATGGATTTGAGGATCTGCAGGCTCCTGGGGATGGATTTTGGGATCTGCAGGCTCCTGGGGATGGATCTCAGGGCCTGCTCTCTGTGGCAGTGTCTGGGAAGCCGAGGACACTCCACAGACCCCTGAAATGGGGACTCAGACTCAGGCTGACTCCAAGGAGGGCAGAGCTAGTGAGTGTGGAGACACAGGGTGCAGAATAAACTGGTTGAGGAGTTGCACAGAGAAGCATCACAGGTCAAAGGGTTCCCTGTTTGTGCCATGAAGTCAGAGCTGCTCCTGAGCACTCTGTTTGGCTCAGCTGGTTTTGCCCCTGGGGGCATTGATGCTTTGAAATGCTCCGGGAGTAATTCGGGTTCATGTGTACCCCACGGGTGCTTGAGCAGCCTGCTTGGAGAGAGCAGTGAAGTCACATTTGAGAACAAATGTTGTCTGAAAGAGAAGAAGGAAATGATGGTCTCACCAAGCTCCGTGGTGCAGTCTGGGTTACATAAATGTGTGTATACAGCGTTCCCTGGAGTACACACTCCTCAGAGGGGGAGCTCCTGCCTCAGAGGAGAATGTCCTGCAGAAACATTAAAAATATCCGTGTTTCTGCAAGTAACAATAGCAGTCATCTGATAGATTTGGTTCTGTTCTTTCCAGTACTGAAAATCACAGCCTTGTCCAAAAGCTGATCTGCCAGAAGAGGGGACAGAGAAATTATCAGAGTCATTGATTCCTAAGCTTTGAGCAAAGGCACATCGGGGTCCTGAGTGAAAGATCCTGAGGTGTGTAAAGTACCTGCAGTCCTACCTGTCTCCAAAACTCCCTCAGCAGCCTGGAAAGAACTGTTAGTTCTGAGTTTGTTCCTAACCCTAACCCTACCCCTGCCAGCAGGGAGAAGCTCAGAGCAGGAGGGAGCCCTGCTCCCTTCTCCCAGAAATATTCAGAATGTGACAACTAGTGAGTTTTAGGAAAACTTCTTTCCAGAGCTGGTCAGTTGGGATGAGTTGCTTTGGAGACAGGGAAATCTAAAGTCTGACAAAAATAACCTCTTCTTGTAACTTGTTCAGAGTACTGTACTCCATCGATCCTGGGGAGCTGAACTGAGGATCCCGGGCAAGAGCAGGATTGCATCTCTGCTCCTGGTCCCTCACTGGCTCCTTTCCCACCCTCTGTTCCTCAGCAGTGCACGCTGGCTGACCTCAGCAGTGCAGAGATAACAGACCTGAAAATCCATTGTTTGTTAAAGTTTGCTTCGTCATAAAGAACTGAGAGCGAGGGAAAAGGAAAATCCGTGCACAGAAAAAATCCTGAGGTTGACAATAATTGCATCAGCTCTTGTGGAAAACATGGTTTGTTCCCTTTTCCTCTGTTTTTTTCTAGTCCACTGCACTCCAAAGAGCCCTTCTGCAGGGCTGAATGCAAGGGCTGGCTGCCACTGTTTAGGTTGTTGGGTCCATGGCAGAATTTGCAAGTTAACACACTGCAGCCAGAAGGCAAAAAAAGAGGCTGAGTCAGCTTTCAAAACATTGCAGTAGAGAATGGCCTGCAGAGATACCCATGTCTGAGATTGCTTAATGCCATTTGCTCTTACATTAAAAAAACACACACAAAAAAATCCCAACCAAGCAAAAAAATAAAACAAAAAAAAATCACAAAAAAAGGCAAACCAAATTAAAACAAACAACCAAAAAAAAAAAACAAACCAAGAAAAACCCCCTCAACCCCCCAAATCAGTAATTAATTTGGGGAGAGGGGAAGGAACTTGTCACTGCCTTAAGTGGAGTCAGCAGGAGGCAGGAGCTGCCCCAGGTTCAATCTGTGGTTGCTTCCTTCCCTTCTGTAAACACTGCAGAAAACTGGCAATGCATGTGAAAATAATAATGGGGTTTTTTTTACCCAGGTGTTTATTCCTGCTGGACTTTTTCTTAATGTAAAAGATGCAGTTTCTGATATGACACAAGCTGTAATAATCCTGTTATGCATCAATACAAATCGCAAACTCATAAAGTGATCTGGGCTAAGAAATCAAAATTTCAGCTGATCTGAATTAGTGAAAGACCTTTTCTGTGGCAGGCTAAAATAATTCAATGTATTTTCTTGTTTTCTGTGTCTGTTTACTTACAGTGAAGTAGTCACTATCACTGATGATTCTCAAAATCCTCTATAGAAAGACTTGGTCCTACTGAACTGGTTAACATAGGACCAAATGAAGTAAATCATAAAAGAAATCTTATTTTAGGAGTATCTAATCCTTTAAATACCTTCTGTACAGAAATGTTTTAAGGGAGAGCAAAGGGTTTATTGCAGAAGAATACTGATTTTTGAGTTGCAGGTACACTGATTTCAAGTGCTAACAAAGGCTGATCATGTGTATTTGAGTTTATTCTGAAGTCAGTTTACACTTAAAAGAGTCCAGAAAAAAAAGTAAATTTGGGTTTTATTACATATATGTATTTATATATTTGTTAGATCTCTGCCTCTTTATATGGCTCACTCATCTCTGAGGCCCCTGAGATCCAGAGAATTTAGGAATGTTTCTGTTGTCATTATTTTGTGACGATAGAGTGCATTTGTTTGAACTGACATGGTTTGTGCAGAGCTGCAGTTTGGCTGCCAGGCTGGAATCCCTGCTGGCAGAAAACGTTCCAGGTGTGAGACACACACAGCTGCCTTGGGAGCTTCTGTGCTCTTGTCCTGGTTCCTCTGAGCCTTTTCCCTTACTGCCTGTGACTCGCAGCAGAATTTGTGCCAGGTGTGGTTTGCTGTGCTCGTTGCAGTTTGGCAATAACCCCGTTCTGTTTTTTCCAGGTAAAATCAGACTATGAGCACCTCCGAGAAACCCTGCTCAGGGTGACCACAGAACGAGATTTGGCTGCGAGGGGGAAACACCAGCTCCAAGCCAAGCTGGAGAACTTAGAGCAGGTCCTAAAGGTGTGTATGAATCCAAATTCCATCAGTGCAGCGTTCCCCTGCTGGCCCCTGGCTGCTGGATGCCCCTCTCAGTTGGGTCAGACTGGGGGTCAAACCAGCACTCAGACACCCAGAGACCTTTGTCTGACACCTCACAGCCCCCTCCGTGGACACTGCACCTGGTTATGTAAGAGAGGGTGAGAACATGCACAAACTGCCCAGATATTTTACTTTGGAGAGCTGTGTCTGCCAGTCCAGCTGGCTACAAAATATTACTGTGCCTTTACATTCTGTACCTCTCACTGCTCTGCTTTAAGGACTCCTTCAAAAATTTTCCTTCGCTGGAACCAAAATTCTCTGGTGGACACAGGGATCTTGGCTTTTCGTGCTCTGGGCTTTTCTCCCCTGAGCAGAGCCCCTGGGAGCTGGCTGAGAACCTTGAAGCCCTACAGCTCCTTCTTAGCCATGCCCAAGCAGGTGCAGCTAATTTAAATTCCTTCACAGGAAGATTCCTTGGTAAAATGGGTGATGTTCATTCAGGTGAATGAGAATCAGAGCCATTCTTCTTGGTCGTTATAAAATACTGAGAACTGACATTCCCCATGAACTCCTGTACAGTGTGCAGTGCAGAAATGTCTGCAGGCAAACATCAAACCCTCACAAAACTCCTAGAAAACAAGCCACAGCCGAGGGCAAAAACTTACAAAGTGGGAAATGTTCTGTCTGTTGTTTGTAATCAAACAAAAAGGGAATAAATCCCAAGCAGAGGCCAAATTCTGCTTCCTTTGCAAACATGTCCAGGCTGAGAGCTGTCAGCCTCCCTGGCTGTCCCCCTGTGCTGTGGGCAGCGTGCAGCAGGTGAGCACAGCTCATTGCAGGTTAGAAATGTGCTTGATAAAGTCCTCTCTTGTAGACAATAAGATATTTTGGGCTGTTCTTTTCAATTTTCGCCAGGCATTTGTCTTCCCAGTGCTGATTTCTACCAGGTTTGTGTGTAATAACTCGGTGCTGCAGATAAGGCATTGTGCCTCTGCTCTGAGACTATTATGGGAGTAGCATGTAATTTGGGAAATAAAAATCTTTAATACCAGCTTCACCAGGGAAGAGATCGGAATCTAGAAAGAGATCTTTCTTAACTCCCGTTTATTGTGAGGGTGTTTGAAAGTTGCAGTGGTGCTGGGGGAGTAATATTAACCTGTAATGAAAAGATTTCTATCTGCAAAGGGTGTCTTGACATTGTGCTGCTTGTGCCCTTCCCAGGAACCTTTCTCATATTGCTTTGAGTCATCAGCATCAAACACACTTCAGAAGTTGTCTGTGAGTTCCTGCAGTCCCTTTTGTCCACACCCACCTGTGTTAGCTCTGTTCTGTCTCATTTCTGTAGGTAACAGGCAGAGATCAGCAAGGGTAAGCTGTTTCTTTTGGGTCAGCATTTGCAAAACAAATCACAGCAGCATACCCTAGATAAAGGGCACTGGGGAATTGGCAAGGTAATTTTTTTCCAAGCTTTAGTTTGTCAGCACAATGCTCCCTAAGAATGGAGCCTGCTGGATGGAATGGGTCCTGCTGGCCTGGGCACCCCGAGGCCACCAGGCCACCGTGCTGGCAGGGTCCTGGCAGGGGCTGAGGCTGGGTCCTGGCAGTGTCACAGTCTGGGTCCTGGCAGTGTCAGAGCCTGGGTCCTGGCAGTGTCACAGTCTGGGTCCTGGCAGTGTCAGAGCCTGGGTCCTGGCAGTGTCACAGTCTGGGTCCTGGCAGTGTCAGAGCCTGGGTCCTGGCAGTGTCACAGTCTGGGTCCTGGCAGTGTCAGAGCCTGGGTCCTGGCAGTGTCACAGTCTGGGTCCTGGCAGTGTCAGAGCCTGGGTCCTGCAGTGTCACAGCCTGGGTCCTGGCAGTGTCAGAGCCTGGGTCCTGGCAGTGTCACAGCCTGGGTCCTGCAGTGTCAGAGCCTGGGTCCTGGCAGTGTCACAGCCTGGGTCCTGCAGTGTCACAGCCTGGGTCCTGGCAGTGTCACAGCCTGGGTCCTGCAGTGTCAGAGCCTGGGTCCTGGCAGTGTCACAGCCTGGGTCCTGCAGTGTCACAGCCTGGGTCCTGGCAGTGTCCCAGCCTGGCAGTGTCACAGCCTGGGTCCTGCAGTGTCAGAGCCTGGGTCCTGGCAGTGTCACAGCCTGGGTCCTGCAGTGTCAGAGCCTGGGTCCTGGCAGTGTCACAGCCTGGGTCCTGCAGTGTCACAGCCTGGGTCCTGGCAGTGTCACAGCCTGGGTCCTGCAGTGTCAGAGCCTGGGTCCTGGCAGTGTCACAGCCTGGGTCCTGCAGTGTCACAGCCTGGGTCCTGGCAGTGTCACAGCCTGGGTCCTGCAGTGTCACAGCCTGGGTCCTGGCAGTGTCCCAGCCTGGCAGTGTCACAGCCTGGGTCCTGCAGTGTCACAGTCTGGGTCCTGGCAGTGTCACAGCCTGGGTCCTGGCAGGGGCTGATGTCCAATACCTGAGTTACCTTTGGCTAAACCCTTCTAAGCCCTGATTGAATTCAAACCCCACCTGGTTTCCCTCCTGCCTCTCAGGGATGCCAGGCAGGTTTCTGTGGAGGGAACAGTGCATCCCCAGCTGGTGTGGCTGCAGCTGGGATTGTCCCAGTGCCCTGACACTGCTCCTTCTCCTTCTCCCTGCACAGCATATGCGAGAGGCTGCGGAACGGCGGCAACAGCTGGAGCTGGAGCATGAGCAAGCCTTGGCTGTCCTCAACGCCAAACAGCAGGAGATCGAGCTGCTGCAGAAGGTACGTGGGGACAGGGACAGGAGCTGGAGCTGGAGCTGCTGCAGGAGGTACGTGGGGACAGGGACAGGGACAGGAGATCGAGCTGCTGCAGAAGGTACGTGGGGACAGGGACAGGGACAGGGACAGGAGATGGAGCTGCTGCAGGAGGTACGTGGGGACAGGGACAGGGACAGGAGCTGGAGCTGCTGCAGGAGGTACGTGGGGACAGGGACAGGGACAGGAGCTGGAGCTGCTGCAGGAGGTACGTGGGGACAGGGACAGGGACAGGAGCTGGAGCTGCTGCAGGAGGTACGTGGGGACAGGGACAGGGACAGGAGCTGGAGCTGCTGCAGGAGGTACGTGGGGACAGGGACAGGGACAGGAGCTGGAGCTGCAGGGACAGAGGAAGCAGGCTGGGATCAGTTCCCTGGTTCGAAGGACTCCCCAGGCAGCTGCAGGCTGGGCCCTGCCCTGGAGGGTTCCGTGGCACTGCTCTGCACTGGAACACGAGGGTGCTGCCCCT
>VWZV01009257.1:0-60932 GCA_013397155.1 Irena cyanogastra | reverse complement strand
TGCCCCAGGATTGATCAGGGCTCCTGCCAGTGACCATTCATTGACCTGACCCCACTGAGGCTGAGCTTTTCCGTTCCCCAGCAGGGATAAGAGTGGCACAATCTCATGGATTTCCTTTGCATTTCCATGGCTTCCCTCCCTGTTTAGCTTGGTAATGCTTGTGCATCTTTAAACATCACGAAGGAACCTGGTCCTTATTTCCTGACAACCAAACTCCGAGGTCTCTGCCATTTCCAGCACGCTGTTAACAATGCTGGTAACGTTCTCGCTGGCACGTCAGTGTTTCGGTGGGATTTCTTTGGCCTCCTCTTCCAGACACGCAGTTCTTGCTGCCTTTCTCCAGTAAATTGGGTGAAAGAGTCTTGGAGGCACTGCCACATCACAGTCATCTTCCTGGTGTTTGTTGGCAAGGATGTGGTGCATCAGCCACCGCAGGAACTGAACAGGTGCTTAGACACCTCATTGCCAAGGTCGTTCTCTAATTCACAAATCACTTTAAGACTTTTCTTTTCACACTGCAATTTCTCAGTATTCGTTATAGTACAAAACCCATGATGTTGGGTTTCAGTCTTGCCAAAGTCACTTAAAGCTGCAATTGTCTCAGTGCTCATGTCGATTTTTTTCCAGTTGCTGGACTAGATTAAAACACAGAAATAATGCTGCTAATGATAATTTGGTAGAGAATTGGCATGGAGGGACCTTCTCAGCAGAATAAAAGATGTATCTAATATAGTTGCTTGAAATAGAAAGCCGTAGTTGACCAAATGAAATCTTCCAGTTAATTTTCTTTTAGTCTTTCTCAATAAGTGCACTTAGGCACACTCTGAAATGCCATTTCTAGTTATATTCAGCTGTTATTATTAGAACTGCCTCATAAATTCTGCACTTAATTTCCCGGCAAAGGAAATAAATCAAAGGAAGATACAGCATTTCTTGCTAATTTTTGTTACATTCTCCTAAGACATCCTCCTCTGGGCTGGCAGCAGGAGACAAATCTGTGTGCTCCTCTCTGCAGTCCCTGTGTGAGCTGCAGTGGCAGGCACCGAGCTCAGCCCAGCTCAGCTGGGGTTGCTCTTTCACCCCATGCAACAAGCTCAGCAGATAAATATTTTAAATAAATGTGTTATCTAAGGAGCTGTGACGCATCACTGCCAGCTTTAAACAGGAGCTGCTGGCTCACACTTCATCCAGAGCTGCCCTCCCAATGGGCCGGGGGTGTTACATTCCTTTTTCCCTTTTGGTTTTTTTTTTTTTTTTTATTGGAGTCGTCTTTACTGGCAGCAGGATTTGCACAGGGAAGCAGGGAGTCGGGCAGTGGCAGGATGGCATTTCACAGCACACCTTGGTGCGTTCAGAGGGGCTGAGGAGCCACCCAAGTGTGCACTTCAGTCCCTGCTGCAGCCCCATGCCTTGGCTGTCACGTTCTGAACAGAAATGCAAGTTCATTCTGTTTTTAATACGTGCACAGGCTGATCAGATTTTCCTGCCCCGGAGGAAGAACACGATATTGTCCATGGAGCTTTTGTGTTGACGGGGACTCAGATATCTTTTCCTTTAATCCCAGGCAGTCTGATGTTCGGGGGAGATAGCTGTTGATGCAGGGTCTGGCATCATTTACCCAGAGCTCAGCTCCGGGGGTTTTATTAAACTTGTCCTGGTGGATGGCCCCAGGCTCTCTGTCACCTGCTGTCACTCTCTGCTGTGCTGCTGCAGCCAGCCCCTCGTCCCTGGTCAGCCAGAGGCGCTGCTGAGGGACAGGGGCAGGGCTGGCACCCTGCAGGGCAGGGCAGGGGTCTGGGCCTTGGGGTTGGGGTTGTGGGTTTGGGGTTGTGGTTTTGGGTCTGTGGGTTTGGTCTGTGGGTTTGGTCTGTGGGTTTGGGGTCTGTGGGTTTGGTCTGTGGGTTTGGTCTGTGGTTTGGTCTGTGGGTTTGGTCTGTGGTTTGGTCTGTGGTTTGGTCTGTGGGTTTGGTCTGTGGGTTTGGGGTCTGTGGGTTTGGTCTGTGGGTTTGGTCTGTGGTTTGGGGTCTGTGGTTTGGGGTCTAGGGTTTGGTCTGTGGGTTTGGTCTGTGGTTTGGTCTGTGGTTTGGGGTCTGTGGTTTGGTCTGTGGTTTGGTCTGTGGGTTTGGGGTCTGTGGTTTGGTCTGGGGTTTGGTCTGTGGTTTGGTCTGTGGTTTGGGGTCTGTGGGTTTGTTCTGTGGTTTGGTCCCTGGTGTTGGTGGTGACTTTTTGGCCCCACTGAAGGATCAGGGCAGCCCTGGAGTTGAGCAGAGCTGACCCGTGCCCATCCTGGGGCAGTCTGGCACACTGAGTCAGTCTGTGGGGTCTTGTCCTGCACTAACAGCAGGGTTTATCCCTTTTCTCTGGTGAGGAGTGTGCACAGTGATATTGTGGTTAACAAAATTTGTGCTTCTCTTGGGCCAGCTTCAATAGAGGAGTCAGAGAAAACTTAAATGGAAATAAAACGAAGATAACCCAAAGTTACTGAGAGCTATTTATTTGGTTTTGAGGTTTAGACTTTTCCCAACCAGAACTTGATAACTGAATAAAACACACTTTTCTGCCCTTATTTATTCTCTCTTTTTTGTCTCTGACTCAGTGGATTGGACGGAAATTTGCTCTCCTCTTTCCAGCAGCCTGTCTTGTGGCTGCCTTTTTGTGTGAGCTGTTCACTTTGGGGACAAATCCCGTTGTTTTGTTAAAAGAATGAGTTTGATTTTTGCCTTGCCCTCTCCCAGCTGCCCTGGGAGGTCTGTGCAGCCGAGCCCTGCAGCGTGCAGCAGCAGCAAAGTGCATTTCAGCTGCAGTCTGGAGGGCTCCAGGGAGGGCTGGGAGCTGGTGCTGCAGGTGCTGGGCGTGCTGCTGCTGCCCAGGGCAGCTCTGGAGCCTGGTGAGGTTCGGGCTCCCAAAATAAACATTTCCTGCCAGGCTGGGAGCTGGCACAGCCAGCCCTGCTGGGTGGGAGCTGGCTCTGGCTCCGAGGAGAGCTGTGCTGCTTTGTGTGCCACGACTAATTAATTTCCCTTCTTCCTCCTCTCCCCTCTTCTCTCCTTTTTCCTCTTCCACGAAACCAAGGCTCAGGTTGAAGCTAAGAAGGAACATGAAGGAGCAGTGCAGTTGCTAGAGGTAAGATCCTCTGTGTTCCCTCGGCTTGTTCAGGTCCCCTCTGGGCAGGGTAATTCACAGCTCTTCCCTTGTGAGCATTTCAAGGAATATGTAGGCAAATAGGGGATTTTTTTTCCTCTTCTGATATAATTACATGCTTTAAGATTTATAATTCGGTTAGGAGTGCATTAAGCTGAGCTGTTGGAAGTGATGTATGTTTCTCTTTTGGTTCCATTTTTTGTGAAATACTATTAAAGGGAGTGATTAATGATGAGAATTTTGATTTATTAGGCTGGAAATACAGCAGCAAATACCAATCAGTTACCTAGGTTTCCTAATTAAATACTGTCTAATAAACATAAAGCAACATGTCAAAGAAGCAGGAATTGTAAACCTAATGAAAGAATTGAGATACTTCAAAACCCTCAAAGGGTGTGCTGCAAAGAGAGCCAGCATATCATTTTTCTGCCTGAGGAAAAGGCATTAAATGGTTTTAAGTGTTAATGTACATATCCTAAAGAATGTGCAAAAATAGGATTGATAATAGCAAGTGCATTGTCAATATTTCATTTAGAAATTTGTGTTTATCTGGAGGTAATTTCCAGTCTTTTTACTTTCTCATTTTTATATGTACTTGCTGGCCATGCCTTGGTGAAAGGTGTTTTTTTTCTGGTGCATTGATCAACTTTAAAAAGAATGAAATTAAAGCATTTGTTTATTATTATCTATAAAAGTTAATATTCCCACAGAGTCTGTTTTACTCATAGGCTTTCATTATCATCATATACATTAAGTTTGTTTTGTAGGCTGAAGTTATTATTTAATGCCTGGTGGAAAGTGTATGACACAGGAAAACAGAAACAAGAGATTATTTACCCCCCTCAAGCTGAGCACAATTCTGATTTCGCTGATTTGTCTGCAGCCTCTGATTTGCATAACCCCAACTAGACTGCCAAAGCTTTTGCTTTTTATTGCCACAAGCACATTATTTTTTAGCACTTTTTGGAATGTGCCTTTTGCAGTTTCAGATCAGCAGCAGTGTTGATTTCTCAGGCGTTGTTTGTGCTGATGCATGTTTTTACACCTGTAACTGTTCTAGTAGACTTTGCTTTGAAATGTAAAAGAAATTATTCGAAACTGGTTTTATTTCTTTGTTTATTTCACATCTCTTTGTTTACTGTGTCTTGTTTGGGATTTATTGCTTTGCACCTCACCCAGAACACCTTGGACAGCATGCAGGTATTTTAGGGCATAAATTCTGCTCTCCCTGTCCTGAGTCCTGCACTCCTCCCTTGGAAAAGAGCACGGGAGCCCTGCCTCACCCTGCATGGGATGCCTGCCAGAACCATTGTTATGCAAGCATGCTTTGCATTTATTGGCCTGACACCAAATCATCAAAATCAGGATTCTTCTTCTAAAGAAATCAATCCTGGCACGTTTAACGAGAGCTGGGGTCCTGGTTTTCAGTCAGCTCCTCACGAGCATGCCCAGCAGGAATGGTTTGGTGTTTCCTCAAGACTGTCACTTTGTGCCTGTGTGGATTTGGTGTGAATTCAGAGTGTCCCTTTGCTGATGCAGAGGGTGCTTTATGTGCTGTTTTCACTGAGGCTGTTTGAGTGCCAGCCTCGCTGCTCTGTCAGCAGGGCGAGGTGGCACCTGCCCAGCACAGCGTGCTGATCCTGCTCTGAATTCAAACCTGCCCACCTGGAAAGCTGCTCCTCCCCTCCCCTCCCCTTCCCTCCCCTGTATGCACGGTGTCTGTCTGTCTGTCTGTCTGTCAGTCTGTGGTGGCTGAAGTCTGCTTCCCTTTCCATCCCTGAGGCCCTTGCAGTTCCAGAGCTGTGCCAGCAGCTTGGCACCCCCAGGTGACAGACATTCCAGCTGCTCTGGGCAGGAGAGGCTCGGCTCCAGCCCTGCTGTGCTGCAGCTCCAGCTCCAGGGACACCTGGGACAGCCCTGGGCCACCCTGCTCGGGGCAGGCTCGGTGCCAGGAGCCATGGCACAGGGTAAAAATTCACAGTTCTGAGCCTGTGAGCACAGGTTAAATAGCAGGAGCCATGGCACAGGGTAAAATGCACAGTTCTGAGCCTGTGAGCACAGATTAAATAGCAGGAACCATGGCACAGGGTAAAATGCACAGTTCTGAGCCTGTGAGCACAGATTAAATAGCAGGAACCATGGCACAAGGAAATTCACAATTCTGAGCCTGTGAGCACAGGTTCAATGGCAGGAACCACAGCACAGGGAAATTCACAATTCTGAGCCTGTGAGCACAGATTAAATATCAGGAACCACAGCACAGGGAAATTCACAATTCTGGGCCTGTGAGCACAGATTAAATATCAGGAACCACAGCACAGGGAAATTCACAATTCTGAGCCTGTGAGCACAGATTAAATATCAGGAACCACAGCACAGGTAAATTCACAATTCTGAGCCTGTGAGCACAGATTAAATATCAGGAACCACAGCACAGGGAAATTCACAATTCTGAGCCTGTGAGCACAGATTAAATATCAGGAACCACAGCACAGGTAAATTCACAATTCTGAGCCTGTGAGCACTGATTAAATATCAGGAGCCACAGCACAGGTAAATTCACAATTCTGAGCCTGTGAGCACGCCTTGCCCTGCAGGGCCAGACCCAGATTTGTGGATTTCCTGCAGTGAGGTGAGGCTGGCTGGCTGGCAGCAGCAAGAACAAGCCCAGGAACAGGGGTGGGCATGGGGATGCCTCCTGCTAGCTCCATCGTGGCTCTTATGGCAAATTTTCTTTAGAAAGTGCCAGCTTCGTGGTCACTTCTAGCTCACAACCCTACCAAAAACACAGCAGTAAAGGCATTTTTCCTCCAGACTTCCTGCTGTCATGAGAGAACTCGAAATCTCTACGTGCTCAGAAGGCATTTACTGCAATACAAATAATTTTTAAGTTATTAAATAGTTCTTCTTCAAAAATACTTTTAAGGCAGCCTTAGCTTTTTGTTGAGGTCTGGATTGCGATGCTTCTGTTTTTTTATTTTTTGCCAGAGTTCCCATAACTGCTTGTGGAAAGGTCAGTAATATTCTTAGAGAGTTGAATGGCTCATCCTTAAGCTTTCCATTGGAAAGTGGGAACCAAAAAACCCAAGCCAGTTTTCTTCTTTGTTTGCTTAATGTCCTTTTGGAACTGTGCAGAGGTGCCATTTTCATGCAGCAAATTAACAATAGCAAAGCCTGACATTTCATTTGCTCAAAACCACAGCAAAAAAATGAAAGACAAAAACCCCAAGCATTTCATGTTTGTGTAAAACTCCCACGATGTCTGATTCTTACTGTTCTTCATGTCATAATCAATCAGATGAATACCCTGAGATTTCTTTTGCAGAAATAAATTAATTTGTGTGTTATGAATGCAAGGAAATTATATTTTTAAAATTCACTTTGACTTTAAAGAAGTATTTGTTACAAGAAAAGGAGCAATAGTGCCACCTTGTATAGTGGAACATTTGGATTTTGGGGTTCTTCTGGGTACTGTAAGTATTTTCCTTTAGCTAGGTGGTATGTAATACGTGTTGTTTCCTTGATATGTAAAATGTACAGTTTTTCTAGCATGAACAGGGACTGTTTCTTCCTTGAAAAAAACCAAAGCTCTCAGCCCAGCTGAACGAGTTTAATTGCTATCCAGACTTCCTTTGTTGGTACAGCTGCTGAGCTGAGCACGAGAGGGGTTTTTGATGGAGGCAGGTGATGTTTGCTCACCGTTGAGCACCAGCCTGGGATACAGATTACAGCTTTAATTGAGCTGCTGCAGTGAATGTGCAGGTTGGATAAAGGGGGTTCATGCTCTGGTGTCTTCACCACTCTCCGTATGTCTGGAGTCAAACCTGGGACAGCCCCAGAGTTCCCCATGCCCCTTTGTCTTGGTTTAGGGCAATTTTGGGAGGAAACTTTCTAAAGGGGTTTTTTCTACGAAAGAAAATAAATTTAAGTGGTCATATAGCCAACCCAAGACACCTTTGTCACTGCGTTCAGCCAGGGAATGTGTGTGACATCCCCCTCACCTGCTCACACCTGCAATCCATAATCCATTCTGGGTGGGACATTCACAACAGAGGCTCATCTTCCAGGCTCTGCTTTGTTAAAGCCTGGTGCCTCAAGATTCAAACAAAGCTGTTACATCTTGGTACCTCTCCCAGGCTTACCAAAGCCTCTCCTTGGCTGGGGCCTGGAGCTCCTCAGTGTGGTTTGGCTTTGCAGTGAGCAGCACTTTGAAGGACAGTTCAGCCAGTGGCTGGGCCCAAATTCTGGGCAGGAGTCACTGGGGTTTTCTCGTTCCTGTTGGGTTTTAGTGCACAAATGTTAGTGTAGCAGTTTGGGAGGCTTCAGCCTGATGGCAGAACACGGGCTCAGAGATGCACCTGCTTTTCAGAGGGAGCTGGAAAAGCCCACAGGGCTGGCATTCAGGTGTGCAAAGAAGCCACAGAACTGCAGGATCTCCTTGCAGGTGTTCTGGGCAGTTCTCTGCCAGGGTATGAGATGAGGAATTTCCCCTCTGGAAGCAGGTGGTGGAGCAGCAATCCCCCCAGTGTGGCAGGGCTGCCCGCAGGTCGGGGAGGCTGGGGAGGCTGTGGGGCTGCATGTCCCAAACCCTGTGGCTGTCCTGGCTCCAGGGGACACTGGCCGGGCTCAGTGTCCTGTGCCGTGTGTCCCAAACCCTGTGGCTGTCCTGGCTCCAGGGGACACTGGCCGGGCTCAGTGTCCCAAACCCTGTGGCTGTCCTGGCTCAGGGGAGCTGGCCGGGCTCAGTGTCCCAAACCCCGTGGCTGTCCTGGCTCCAGGGGAACTGGCCGGGCTCAGTGTCCCAAACCCCGTGGCTGTCCTGGCTCCAGGGGAACTGGCCAGGCTCAGTGTCCCGTGCCGTGTGTCCCAAACCCCGTGGCTGCCCCGGCTCCAGGGATCTGCCAGGCTCATGTCCTGTGTCCTGCAGGCCAAGGTGCGGGAGCTGGAGGAGAAATGCCGGACGCAGAGCGAGCAGTTTAACCTGCTGTCGCGGGAGCTGGAGCGCTTCCGGCAGCAGGCGGGCAAGATCGACCTGCTGGGCAGCAGCAGCACCCCGGCACCCCCGGGGCTCCCCGCCGCCCCCGCCAAGCCCCTGGCCCAGCTGATGAACGGGATAGCCACCTCCATAGGCAAAGGTGAGTGCCTGCTGGGCTGCTGCAGTGCTGGGTGCTGGGGTGCTGCGGTGCTGGCCGCTGCAGTGCTGGCTGCTGCAGTGCTGGGCTGCTGCAGTGCTGGCTGCTGCAGTGCTGCAGTGCTGCAGTGCTGGCTGCTGCAGTGCTGGGCTGCTGGGGTGCTGCGGTNTGCTGCAGTGCTGGCTGCTGCAGTGCTGGGCTGCTGCGGTGTTGGGCTGCTGCGGTGCTGGCTGCTACAGTGCTGCAGTGCTGCAGTGCTGGGTGCTGCAGTGCTGGGTACTGCAGTGCTGGGGTGCTGCACTGCTGGGTGCTGAGTTGCTGCCGTGCTGGGGTGCTGCAGCGCTGGGCTGATGGGGTTCTGCCCGTGCCAGGCTGCGGGGCACACACAGCACAGAACCTGCTCCTGCTGGGGACACGTTTGCCTTTCAGAGCTGCTCTTTACCTCCACTCAGCTTGTTCCAGTTTCACCTGGACGCTGCTGGTGGTGCCTTAAGTTTGAGCTTTCATGTTCTCCATACTTTTCCATACCAATATTTTTCATATTTTCTGTACTGCATTAGTGTGTGACTCTGAACTCCATATAAAGTGCTAGCAGCTCTCCTCACAGCTCAGGCACACAAACCAATCCTTTCCCAGCCCAGAACCAAGGACAGCTGCAGCTCCAGGCCCAAACAGTGCAAACAGCAGGAATGGAGGAGAGCAACCTGGGAGGGTGGGACTGCATCACCTGGAGCTGGGGTTGGACAGTTAACCCCAATATGGAAATGGACCAAAACTTGTAAAAGTGTGAAAACTCGTGACCCGGTGTTCATCTTGGGTCCATCTTGGGTATAGCCATGGCATCTTGTACTGCCCAAGGTGCATCCTTTGAAGGCCTTTTAATAAATCCCTGCTTTATTCCTTTAATTCTGTCTAGGCAGCCTCTCTAGGCATCACTGTGAGCAAAATTCTCTCTAATTGTTGTTGAATGTAGTGATAAGAAACCTGTTCAGAGTTAAAATTGTGTATTCTTCATGTAAAAACACACCTGTCTGCATGTTCAGGCTTTGTTGGAAGCCCTTCCCTGCCCGGGGACAGGAGCGGGTCTGCTCTCTTGTTGAAGGAGGAGTTAATGGGGAAAGAAAGCACAGAGACCCCACACACTGCATTGGCCATTACATAAAAAACCATTTAAATAGGGCTGGGTAGAAAACGGGGAAACTGAATGGAGTATTTTGACAGACATGAAAATGGTTTGGGCTCAGTGTCATTTGTGCAACAGAAATGATGCACTTCTCCATAAAAATTAGAAAGTAAAATTTTTCAAAAAGCAAAAAATAGTTTCAAGAGAAATGGAGAACATAAAGTAATAAAAATAAATTTATATCTGTATTGATGTTCTTACACTTGCAGTCCCCAGCACAGTCAACAGTGTGTGTTTATCCAAGATCTGTGCTGAACTTTCACCAGGTCATCTCCTGTTGCCAGAGGCAACGGCTCTCCAAGTGCAGAGCTTTGTAAACCATCCATTATTCATAGGAAAATTACAAAGATCAGGCAAGAGGTTACCTGAGGACACTTAAAAACAGCTTCCATGTCAATCACATGCTGGATTGTGTGTTATTCCATGTGAATCACAAGTTTAATTGTGTTATTCCATGTGAATCACAGATTAGATTGTGTTATTCCCTGGCAGTCACATGTTAGATTGTGTTATTCCATGTCAATCATGTTAGACTGTGTTAGACTGTTATTTCATGTAAATCACACATTCAATTGTGTGTTATTCCATGTCAGCCATATGTTAAATTGTGTTGTTCCATGTGAATCTCAGATTAGATTGTGTGCTATTCCATATCAGTCACAAGTTTAATTGTGTGTTGTTCCTTGTCAGTCCCACATTGGATTGTGTGTTGTTCTATGTCAGTCACCAGTTTAATTGTGTGTCATTCCATGTGAATCTCAGATTAGATTGTGTGTTATTCCATGTCAGTCACACACTGTGTGTTATCCCATGTCAGTCACACACTGTGTGCTATCCCATGTGAGGAGTGTTACCAGCACCACCCAGGCTGGAATCCCTTTGATTGTCCTGCACACAAACAGCTGTCAGGTCGTTCTCCTGACTTACAAATTCCCCCAAAGTTGTTTGAAGACAAGCATGAAAAGGAAGTGGAAAAGTTAAATGGTCTGGGCTTTTTCCCTAAGCCTGTAGAGAACTCTGAGGCCAGGGCCTGGAGATCAGGAATGATTTCCCAGCTCTTGTCAGGGGAGGGTGCTGAGCTGGATGTGACACCCGGGCAGAGCAGCTGAGGTGACATCCCTGTGTCACTGCAGCCCAGTGGATTTGTGTGCCTGGGCTGCCTGGGCACAGCTGGGGCTGCTGGCACCACCCTGGGGTGCTCGGGGGGTATCAAAGGGCACTGAGGGGGGAATTTCCTGATAGACATCAGAACTGAGTAGGAATTGCCTTCATACAACAGCAGTAGCTCCTCATGTCTCTAAGGGCAGGATTTTCAAAGCAACAATTAATTTAAAAGGAAAGGTAATTAGGTATTGAGCTGTCCTTTAGGCAGGAGTGAAGGTCCAGCCTGTATCGCTGCATTGATTTAATGAAAAATGAAAATCAGCTAAACATCCTGTAGGTACTCAGTCAAACTCTCCAAGCTAATTTCTATTTATTCTTATGCTAATGGAAAAACCTTTTTAAAAACTCCAAAGCATGCCAAACCAAAATCTCCCAAGTAACCCTTGAGTAAAACCACAGCAAACAGAGCCAGGTCTGCACCCAAGGCATCCAAGGGCCTGAACCTTTTCTCAGAACCTATTGATTTTCGTGGGATTGGAATTCAGGGCCTGCAGCACTTGTGTCTAAACATCAGAAGTGCTTGGACAGCTCTGATCCTCGGTGTGAGTGCCCTGACAGCAGTGAAGTCATGTCTGAGCCATGGCAGGGTTTCTAATTGCTGAAACCAGCCCTTGCTCGGGAGTGATGGGGAGGACAGCAAGTTCTCCAAACCACAAGTGTAATTATTTTTATTGTGTGTGAGGAAGGAAGAAGACCAGAGGGAACACAGGGACAGCTTTCAAAGCAAAGCAAACGGTGGAAATGAGATCAGTTGATGACCAGCTGCTCTCCCTAACTGGGGACGTTAGGATGTGTCGGGAAATGAAATGAACCTAGCCAGGATGGGTTGGAGCACAGAAAGTTCACTTTAAACCTGCAGTAATGGAAAAGTCAGATGCAGAAGCCTTAAGATTTATTATTCATCAGTTAAGAGGCTCAGTTAAAAGGTCTTTGTGGATAATTTAGGTAATCCATATGGAATCAGCAATTGCAATAAATAAAATGGAGTCTAATTGTAATGCAAATATGGACAGATTTAATTCTCCTGAAACATTTAAATTAGATCTGGTGCTCTTCCTTTTTCCTTGATAGGGTGTTCTTCAGACTTCCTTAACAAATATTTGCCAGTCATAGGAAAAGAAAGGCCATTTTAAGTATATATGGATTTTAAAAACTTTGTGGACAAAATTCCTGTGGATTTATAAGGTTCTTCTCCAGCATTTAAAGAGAAAAAAAAACATTTCTAGATGCTGCTGTGTGTTCTTATGAGCTGACCTCTTGTATATTTTAACTCTGTTTTTTTCCAGAGGGAAAATATAAAAGGAAAGGTGTTTTACTGGGTTTCTTTTGTTTGTTTGTTTTGTTTTTTGTAGGTTTCCAGCTAACAAGCTTTAAAACAGTCTGCAGGTCTGATTCCTCCTCATCCTGCTGCTCAAGCCCTCAGTGTAATTGCCTTGGATGAAGGAGAGAACCAGGTTTAATCAGTTGCCTTTTTTGGAGGCAAGCTGAGGCCAGTTTTTGAACGCAGCCTTTTCTGTCTGTGCTCCCCACCTGCAGGAGCAGAGATCAGGAGGTCCCAGACACTCAGGAGAAATGTGCTTGCTGCACTCTGAATCTCGATTTTGGTTTGGTTTTTCTGCTTTGCAAAGGCCTTACTTGGTGATGCTTGTGTTTATTTTTCAGTCCAGCCATGGCTCTGCATATGTAGAACCACATGAATTTGCATAGAATATTTGTCTCATAACCTTTTTAAAGGCTGCCCTGCAGAATGCACAGGATTCACTGCTGGAGCTGTTTGATTGGGCACATTTCTGGCACAAAGATCTGCTCTTCCCTCTTGCTGTTGGCTACTCGGTGCCTCTGCTGGGCAGGAGGTGTGTGTGTGGAGCCATCAGTGCTAATTATTGCAATCAGCCCTTTCTCAGCAGTGGTGGTCAGCACGGCAGCTCTCCAGGGCAGAACTGTGATTTTCTGGAGCTGAGCTGTGCCCAGGCCTCCCTGCAGGCACAGCCCCACACACCTTCCTCTCCTTTGTGTTAAGGACTCTGGGTAAATTTAATGTGCCTGATTTTCCAAGGGAAAAAAGTAAGACAGGTCCCTATCTGCCAGCATCTTGCTGTTCCTGCAGTTCTGATGATGTGTGTTCCTGTGCTGGTTCTTATCCTGCATGGGTGCAGAGCAGGGGCTGCAGTGCCCTAGAGCCTTCCTCCACATTTTGTACCTAGTGCCAGTAGCTTAAAAACAAAGCCTGGAGGATGCAGGAGGTCTGAGACCAACCAGAGGCTTCCCTTGAATGAATAATCACAGTTGGCCCAATTATTTATAGCCTGGCACTGACAGGCTGAGATGGCAAACACATCAACAGCAAACAGAAGGAGCTAAATTGGCTAAAGGTTCTTGAATGGGGAGGACTTTTCTGTTATAGATGTGAGAAAGGTTCCAAGAATAAAAAATGTGCCCTTTTCCAGCCTGGGGATTGCTCTGAGTGGGGCTGCCTGTAATTAATCTTTTGTGTGGGGAGTTGTATATTTCCTGCTGTCAATGTGCTTAAGCTGACCTGCTGTAAATTACAGTGATGCAGAGAAAATTAATCATATTGGACTAATGAGAACACCAGAAAAACCCTCTGATGGTGTTCTTGGGGCTTTCTCTCCTCTGCAGTGAGGACAGAGAGGCTCCTCTGATAATTCCTGGTGATCTGGGCTGGAATCTTGCAATTCAGTAGCCAAACGTTGCTGTCCAGGCTGGTGGCAGAACAGGAGGGGAAATGCTGAACCTGCACATATTCAGGGGCTGGAGAATGAGAGCACAGGCTCGTTGTGTTAATGAGAATGCACCCTGCACATGGAATGTGTCAGCAGCTCACTGTGCTCTGCTGCAGCTGCTGCAGGTAAAATCTGGCTCAGCTTACAGTTCTTCCTGCTTTGGGGATAAACCAACAGGAAAAGGTAAAACATACAAGTGCTTTTCACTGAGCTGCACTGGCCTCTCTTGCAGCCTGGACCACGTTGTTCTTTTGGCTTGTCTCACCTCTGGTCCTCACCTGAGTCAGGAGAGATAAGAGTGTTCAGCCTCTTGTCAGCCCATTCAATGTGCAGTACAATCTCTCTTTCCTTTTCTTCTAAACTGCTTTTAAAAAGCACAGTAAAAATATTCCAGAAGGATTTTTGGAGAGTTTCCCTTTTGCGTAGTCTGGGTTTCCATGTTTTAGAAACTGGAGAGTGGCCCTGGGACCAGATTAATGTGGTTTAGTGCTGGTGTCTGCCAGGAGCTCCTAGGAAATGGGGAGCAGGTGCTCCTGGCACCTCCTGCCTGCCAAAAGTCAAACAACTCCATTGCACAATGCATATCCTGCCAGCTAGATCTTTGCATTCCAGTCTCTTTTTCAGCAGACAAATGTCCAACTTGCTTCTGATTTCCAGTACATGCCAGAGTCCCCAGAAGGAAGGAAGGTTCCAGCAGCAGCCCTGCAGTGTCACACAGCATGTCTCAAAACGTCCCCAGACACACCCGGGGGCTCAGGACAAAGGTGCACTGCTTTTCACTGGGGGGAACTTTACCTTGGAGCTCTTTGAGTGAAAATGCCTTCACTTCCTGCCTTTAACCTCTGTTATGTTTTGTTACACGTTGTTGGCCTAAGCAGTTTACCAAAGTCTGGGAACTGGCAGGCTGAGCTTCTTCCATGCCCTGCAGCCTGCCCACCACAGCCTTCTTCTTGACTGGTTCCTGGCAGGAGAGGGAAACACCTTCTGCTGTGCGTTGGCAGGTTCCTGCTCGAAGCCATTCCTGACCCCTGTGTGCTCTGTTCCCTGCCAGGCCATGAGAGCCCCTCTGGGAGTCGCTGCGTGATTTCAGAGTTCATCCGACCCCTTCAGATTTCTGGGGACAAACCAGAACAGCTGTCTGTCAAACCCACGTTCCTGTCCAAGGCCAGATCCGGTACCCCAAGATGCAGATTTGATCCAGACGTGAGTCTTTTTGAATTTTTACTGGAAAAGTGATTTAGGGCTGGGGCTCCTCTGCTCCAGCAGGCTGATCCACCTGCTTTTAAAAAGTCAACACATGAACGTTGTCATTTTCTGGGGATGTGATCAGTGGGAATTTAAGTGCTATTTTCAAAGAAGCTGCAGTTGATGTCCCAGCTGCACAGGATGCAAACCAGGTGTGTGAGGAGCTGGAGCTTCTCTGGAGATGCCAGCCCTCAGCGATGCACACAGAGCATTTCTGCTGTGCCTGCTGTGGGCCAGGGCTGGGGCAGGAGGTTTAGCAGGGCTTGGTTCTGGCTGCTAGAGGTGGGACCCTGCTCCAGCCTGGCAGAGGAGCAGGAGCTCTGTGCCCTGCCCGGGGATGCTGGCACAGGAAAAGGCTTGGTGCATTTGGCACAGGAAAATGCTTGGTGCACTTGGCACAGGAAAATGCTTGGTGCATTTGGCACAGGAAAACGCTTGGTGCATTTGGCACAGGAAAATGCTTGGTGCACTTGGCACAGGAAAACGCTTGGTGCATTTGGCACAGGAAAACGCTTGGTGCATTTGGCACAGGAAAATGCTTGGTGCACTTGGCACAGGAAAATGCTTGGTGCATTTGGCACAGGAAAACGCTTGGTGCACTTGGCACAGGAAAACGCTTGGTGCATTTGGCACAGGAAAACGCTTGGTGCATTTGGCACAGGAAAATGCTTGGTGCATTTGGCACAGGAAAACGCTTGGTGCACTTGGCACAGGAAAACGCTTGGTGCACTTGGCAGGACTCGTTCTCTGCCTGGCTCTATGGTGTGTGACCCTGCCCACGGCATCCCCAGCTTCTCCTGAAGGATTCTGAGCCTGAAAAATGGGGATGAAATTGCAGGGTGCTGCCACTGAAGTCATTCAAGTCCCCATTTTGTATTCAGTCATGCTTTTGAAGGGCCCTCTTCCTCCTTTCTTGGGAAGCTTTTCTGCTTTTCAGTGCAATTCCAGTAGAAATCCAAAGGGAAGCTCAGGGGAGCTGTTCAAAGGTTAATTCTTAATATTGAGGACAAATGTTAAATATAAAAACTGCAACAAATAGAACAAATCTTGGAAACTCTGTAGAAGGGTATTGTTTTATATTAAATACCCTGGTTCATAGGGGCAGATAGCCATGAGGAAATGATCTTCAGATTTTACTCCTCATTTCAGGAAATCCCTTTCCTAATCTTTACAGCAGTAAATAAGTTGCAACTCTGTGCATATTTTCTATCTATGTTATACTCATTGATATTGAAAATATGAAAGTTGACGGAATCAAAATGTTTCTAAATGGATCACAAGCCTGAGGGTATTGAACAAAATATTGGATTCTTGTATAGTGGGAATTCCATGGGCATATCTGAGGATTATCCACAGGGAATGTTTGTGTACATTTATGTAGCAGCATTATTGAGAAGTGGGAACATTCACTGCTTTTTGAAGAGGCCACAGAAAAAGCAGCTTAGCAAGGAGACTTAGGGAAGCAGAACTAACAGCAAGGAACAGGGGAAGCAAACGTCAAATTTAATTCCCCTTTTCTGTTATTTCTGAGTTATCTCTCACCGAGAATGTCAAGCCCTCTTTTGTAAAACTGTACGTTTTGTACCTTCTGGAGTGTAATTATGTGCTGCACTCCTACATTGTGCAAGCTCACAGAAATGAAGCTCCATTCCTCTTTAGAGATACCCAGACCCAAGGGGGGGTGTATGAATAAAATCTAAAAAATGAAGCACAATGCTGGGAGGTCTGAAATCAATCAATCAATCAATCAATCAATCAATCAGTGATACTCTGCAGAAAATATGCTTGCAAAGGCCCTGGTTGTTCCTGTTCAAAAGGAATGACCATTCCTGGCCGTGTGCTCCATGAGGTGCCCATGTAAAGGTGTCACGGGGATGATCCTGGCAGGTTTTCCTGGATCCCCCAGTGCTGCATGGGGGGAACCCTGGGAGCACAGGGACTTCACTCAGAATTTTCCTGGTGTGCTCTTGGCAGGGACCAGTTCAGACCTGCAAGCTGCAGTTCAGTATCCACTCTGCCTAGGCTGTGAAATTTTGCTCAGTTTTTGAACAGTTTATCTTATTTGATCCCACTGTTAACCCAGTATTTCTACCTTAATTAAAGTTCTGTCAAGCTCAGGCAAAAAGTTGGCGATTTTTCCTGAAATGGCTCACAGCAAACTGTACAATAAGTGGAGGGAAGTTCATCCCTCACTTTAAAACCTCTACTAGCTCAAGCATAGCTGAAATTACTGTTTTACCAGTAAGAGACCTCGTGCAGAGCTAAAACAGGCAGAGTCTGTGTTGATTCAACACCACAATTAAATCTCCAGGCTTTGTAGACCAGATTTGTAATAGAATAAACGTGTGGCTTTGCAGGGTTGAATTAAATGTGAGGTTACATTCAGAAGAAAAGATGTTATTTCCTTCAGTGGAAAGGGTGGTGTTCAGCAGATTCTGGTGCTGTGGGTTGGGTTGGATTGGTTGGATTGGATTGGGTGGGATTGGATGGGATTGGATTGGATTGAATTGGGCTGGGTTGGGTTGGGGTGGATTGGGCTGGGTTGGATTGGATTGGATTGGATTGGATAGGATTGGGTTGGACTGGGCTGGGCTGGGTTGGGTTGGGTTGGATTGGGCTGGATTGGATTGGGTTAGACTGGGCTGGGCTGGATGGGTTGGGTTGGACTGGGCTGGGTTGTGTTGGATTGGGCTGGATTGGATTGGATTGGATTGGACTGGGCTGGGTTGGATGGGTTGGGTTGGGTTGGCAAGGGGATATATTTTGTGTGATACTCGTGGTTTCCAGGTGTTGGGAGGTTGACACTTGCACCAGTTCTAAACTCAGCATTTGTTTTTGGAATCTGCCCTTTTGAGTAAAATTAACCAGTTCCGTTCCATGCTAGAATTTAATTTTTTTCCTTGATACTGTGTGTTCACTGATTTCTACCACCTGTCAGGAAAACTGTTTGTTCTTCCTTTTTTGTGCTCACATTATCTTTTTTCTTCCCCCCCACCCACAGATGGATAATGATCAGAATTCCAATACCTCAAAGCAGAGATATTCTGGGAAAGTCCATCTTTGCATTGCCCGTTACAGGTAAAACACCCATCTCCTTAGAGACACCACACACGGTTTGTGTTCAGCATCAGGTGTGGCTCCACTTCACTCATGCTCTGAGTTGTCACCTGGAATGGGTGTTCTGGCAGCCTGTGCCTGTCCCTGTGCCCGAGCTGGCCGAGGGAGCTGAGCTCTCACTGCACTCCTGCCCTCCAGTGTCTACATCACATTAACTGGGACCTCCTGCTCTAGAGAGGAGGTCTCAATCTGTTCTTTCGATCATTTTTCCAAGCAAAGAGAAGATTTGAAGTCTGTCACTGCTTTGCACATTAAAATTTCAGGCATGAAAGACTGTCATGATAAAAATTTCAGTGGCTAACAGTTTCTTTCAGGTTGGATATAGATTTAAGTACTTAATAATAAGTACTCGTATCTCAGTAGCTTCTCTTAGATGTCGCTCACTGTTTTTGTCTTCTTTTACCTTGCCTCTGTAGAAGTTTAATGAATTTGTGTAAAAGGATCATGAAATTGAATACAGCGACTGGAAAAGACCCCCATAACTGAGTTTGCTTTAATTCCCTCTAAGAAATAAAGATAATTCTGGCCAGTGTTTTTCAAGAGCCCTAAGTGAGAAGTGTCTCAGTAAATGCTGCAGGAAAGGAGTGGGTTTAGGGCCAGAGGGGACCTCACAGGCACAAACTGAGACACTCAGACCGTGTCTCAGAGGGGAAGCAAGGACACTGCCTGGGGAAATTGCCTCGGTGGAGCTGCAGCCCCTCTCCTGAGCAGCCCCCTGCCTGTCCCCGCAGCTACAACCCCTTCGATGGACCAAATGAAAACCCAGAGGCGGAGCTCCCTCTCACGGCAGGAAAGTACCTTTATGTGTATGGAGACATGGACGAGGATGGCTTCTATGAAGGTGTGTTTTATTTAATCTGTGTGTTCATGCTAATTCATGCAGACTGGAATCAGTTCGTCTGTCAAACGCGCTCCAAATTCTTTCCTTTGTCTGCTCCTAAATCGGTTGCTAAAATTAGCTTTGTCATTGTGGTGTTAATTAAAAGAGTTTCTGCACCAGCAAAGCCGCTCCTTGCAGGCAGAGCTAATTATAAGATCTTTTATAGTGTCAGCTTTTCCTACTGGCAAGATTTAAGCTGACAAAAAAGCTTACTGGCAGTTCTGGTATTTCCCTTAATAAGCCTTTATGTTCCCAAACTGGGGATGTTGTTTGTGTACTTTCACTCGAACCTTGCCCCTCATCCTGTCTACTCTCGAGGCACTGCCATGGACGAGACACTCTCCTTCAGAGGTTTTAATGGCATTGCTCTTTCCCACCAGGAGAACTCCTGGATGGACAAAGAGGACTCGTCCCTTCGAACTTTGTGGACTTTGTCCAGGACAACGAGACGCGGCTGTCGAGCGCGCTGGGCAGCGAGCAGGATCAGAACCTCATCAACCGCTCGGGCGCTCCCCTGGAAGGAGATCTGCTGGAGATCAGCCCCCCGAGCCACGCCGACCCCGGCGTGATCAGCAACGGCGCGGGGACCCTGGACGTCAACATCGATGAGATTGGAGAAGACATCGTGCCTTATCCTAGAAAAATCACCCTCATTAAACAGCTAGCCAAAAGCGTGATCGTGGGCTGGGAGCCGCCGGTGGTGCCGCCCGGCTGGGGAACCGTCAGCAGCTACAACGTCCTGGTGGACAAGGAGATCAGGATGAACGTAGCCCTGGGCAGCAGGACGAAAGCCCTCATAGAAAAGCTCAACACCTCCACCTGCACGTACCGGATCTCCATCCAGAGCATCACCAGCAAGGGCAACTCCGACGAGCTGCAGTGCACCTTGCTGGTGGGCAAGGACGTCATCGTGGCCCCCTCCAACCTCAGAGTGGACAACATAACCCAGATTTCTGCTGAGCTGTCCTGGCTCCCTACAAACAGTAATTACAGTCACGTCATCTTCCTGAACGAGGAGGAATTTGACATTGTCAAGGCTGCTAGCTACAAGTACCATTTTTTTAATTTGAAGCCCAATATGGCCTACAAGGTGAAGGTCATGGCAAAGCCCCACCAGATGCCCTGGCAGCTTCCCTTGGAACAACGAGAAAAAAAGGAAGCCTTTGTGGAATTTTCTACATTGCCAGCAGGTTTGATATTTTTTCCTCCCTACCCCAAAACTCTTCATCTGAATTTCTCTGAAAATACTAGATAAAACACTTTAACCTTCACAGCATTTAGGGGATGTAAGTGCATTTCGGTTGTGAAGGTATAATCAACTTCATTGTACAATTTGAATTTGTAAAGTCAACAGATTCGCTGTGTTTTGGAAAGTCTGAGGGTTTTTTCCCACCTGGCTTTTACATTAGGAGTGTTAGTAAGTGTTGTCAGTCTTTTTCCATTATTCAAGAACACTGAAGTAGTGTTGAAAACTAGAGGAGAAATAATGTGGTGAATTTGAAGGATAATCTCATGATTTTGGGGGGGTGTGGCAGCACCTGAAAAAATCTGAGTATCTTTCCTTATAGATTCACCTACCCAAGGTCATCTAATCATGGCCAGGGAGGAGACCCCTTAAATACTCAGTCTTTCAGCCCCCTGGGTGCCCCAGAGGGGACTCTCAGGTACAAGTGGCCCCTGGCAAGTGAAACGTCAGCAGCATTCTGAGCTGGTTTGCTCACTGCTGTTGGTGTGGTTCCAGCACGGGGCAGGAACTCGTCCTGCTGCCCCCTGGCCTGTGTGACCTTCCTGAGAGGAGACACGGAGGGCAGCAGTGCTGCTGGAGCAGGGGGGAGTGAAGTTCTGTGCCTCCTGCTTGATGCCAGTATCATTTCAGTGGAAATGTCCTCAGCTCACATCTCCTCCAGCCTGGGGTCCCTGACCTGCAGTGGGTGGGAGGCAGTGCTGCTGGCAGGGTGCTGGGAGCGAGGGCAGGCCACTTCAGACCTGGGAGGTGTCCTGGGGGAGCTGGGAGGCACTGCCCGCATGCTGGCTCGAGCTTTGATAACTTTGCTGCTTAGGAAAGGCTTTCTGAGTGAGGGTTTTTCCAGGCCAAGCACTTCCCATGCTGTGCCTCCCTCTAGCTGTGCAGCCTGCTGAGCAATGCAGAGCTGCTCTCTGCTGAGCTGAGGTGCAGTGAAGCCTCAGCTTGTGGAGCCAGAGATCCCAGAATCTTCCCCACTGCTTCATTTCACTGGGAGCACTTCCACAGGAACAAGCCAGCTTTCCACCGTTGTGTAGAGAAAACAAAACAGCAGCTGTTGGAGTGGTGGCTAGGGGCTGATGCCTGGTTTCAGAGTCACTGGAGCAAAGGAAAAGGATGGATTTGCAGTCAGTGAGGGGAGTTACCATCGCAGAGTGTCATGCAATTGAACTCATCTTGATTCATCAAAGCAATGGAACTGCTTAAATAAAAATAGAAGTGTTTCTCTCTTGGGCACTCAGATCTAAAAACAGAAATAACTGCAGGATCAGGACCAATGGGGCTGCTGCAGCTTTTGGAGCTAATTTATGTAAAAAACCCCTTGAGGAGCAAAGTGTAGCAGAATTCCAAAACAAACATTTATGCTGATGACCAAGACCATCGAAAATCATCGGGATAATTTCCCATTTAATGATGGGAGGAAATAGAAACCATGCTGAGCCTCGGGCCCTGCAGTTTATTAAACCCAGCTCTGCCACAGCCTGTGAAGGTCGAGACAGACGCCCTGGGGACTGGTTAGTTTTGGGAGAATGGAAGGAAGGTGACTTCTCCTGCAGGAGCAGATTAATGTCGTTGTCATTGGCGAGATGCTGGCTTAGATCAGATGTGTTCTCTCCTGTAAGCTGAGCAGCCTTGCTGAATTGGGAATGCTGCTGTCAATAAAACAGGATGACCAGGAAAGCTGAAATTCAATCCTGAACCAAAAATCTCTCTTGGCCAAGAATAGTATTAGGTCGGTTTGCATACTCTCAACTTGTAAGATAAAAATACTTTATGGATGCAGGGGTGCTATAGACAAAACCTTCCTGTTGTGCCTGTACTGTCCTGAACATGACCATGATTTCATTTCCACGTCCACTAGAGGATGAAGTTCAGTGCCAGCAAACCAGTGAAATGCACGGGCAGTTGCTGGTGGATTTGTGTGATATTGGCACGTGTACCATGCACACAGTTGAAGTGCTTGTGGCCTTTCTGGCAGATGAATAGGAGCTGGTTGTGTTCAGTTTGCTGAAAAAGCAATCTCACAGCAGCCAGGGTCTGTGTTCTGCTCTGCAGGGGTGGCTGCAGCTCAGCCCTGCTTCTGACACACTTTAGCAGCAGCCTCTGCTCAGGGTTTGGTGGTTAAATTAACACAACAGCATGCCTGAAAAATTGATGAACTAATAATCTCTGTGATATTTTTACTTTGGCTTTCTGGCCAAAGTAGAGCTATTTATAGTAGGGCAATGCCTTTTAATTAAGGAGGTGTTTGGAGTGCTGTTCCACTAACACACTGTAAATGCCTGAAGAGGTTACTGGGTGCATTTTTTGACTCTGTGCAGAGGAAGGACCGCGAGCCCAGCCGTCCTTGGCCAGCTGCTGGGAAACATTGCAGCTGCAGCTTGCAGCCCACACTGCACCTCAGCTCTCTGCCTCTGCTCTGAGGCTCCACAGTGACCAGTCCCATCTCTCTTAGGTCCTCCAGCTCCACCTCAGGACGTCGCTGTCCGGGCGGGGCCCACGCCAGGGACCATCCAGGTGTCCTGGAAGCCGCCGGCGCTGTCGGCGACGGGGACGTCCCACGGCGCCAGCGTCACGGGTTACGGTGTCTATGCCAAAGGGCAGCGGGTGAGTCCCAGTCCCTGCTCTGCTGCAGCCATTCCAGCCGCCAGGGAAGGGGCACAGCCCTGCAGGGGCTCCTCAGCAGCCAGGGAGCCTGCCCTGGTGTTCGGGCATAACCTGCTGCCTTCCTGGAAGCCCTTTGGGCCAGAGGGCTGGAGATGACAGCCAGCCGGTGTCAGGCGTGCAGCCTGGCAGCAGGTCACTCTGTGAGAGCCTGAGGCTGCACTCCGTGGGGCTGAGGGGAGGGCAGCAGGCGGTGGGCACTCACGGGTGCCTGTCTGTGCCCTCACTGTCTGTGCCTTCACTGTCTGTGCCCCTAGGTGTCTGTCTGTGCCCTCACTGTCTGTGTGCTCACAGGTGCCTGTCTGTGTGCTCACAGGTGTCTGTCTGTGCCCTCACGGGTGTCTGTCTGTGCCCTCACTGTCTGTCTGTGCCCCCAGGTGCCTGCCTGTGCCCTCACGGGTGTCTGTCTGTGCCCCCAGGTGCCTGTCTGTGCCCCCAGGTCCCTGTCTGTGCCCTCACTGTCTGTCTGTGCCCCCAGGTCCCTGTCTGTGCCCTCACTGTCTGTCTGTGCCCCCAGGTGCCTGTCGGTGCCCTCACTGTCTGTCTGTGCCCCCAGGTGCCTGTCGGTGCCCCCAGGTGCCTGCCTGTGCCCTCAGGGGTGTCTCTCTGTGCCCCCAGGTGGCTGAGGTGGCGTTCCCAGCCGCGGAGGGCGCGGCGCTGGAGCTGCCGCGGCTGCGCGCCCTGGATGCCAGGGAGCTGACGGTGCGGACGCTCTCCGCGCAGGGGGAATCGCTGGACTCTGCTGCTGCTGCCATCCCAACTGACCTCCTGGTGCCTCCATCCCCTCACCCCAGAACTGCTCCCAGATCTAAGCCATTAGCAAGTGCCGGAGCCCCAGAAACCAAAGAAGAACACTTAGGCCCACATTTAAAAAGGGATGAGTCGTGGGAGCAGACTCGTTCGGTGTCCCCTGCCCACGGACACATGCTGGAGCCGCCCGCCTTCCACGGCCCGCCGCAGGGCAGGAGGTCTCCGTCCCCCAACAGGATCCTGCCCCAGCCTCAAGGCGCTCCGGTGCCCAACACCGTCGCAAAAGCCATGGCAAGAGAAGCTGCACAACGAGTGGCAGAGAGCAACAGGGTAAAGCAAACTCCTTCCTCAGGCTTTTTGGGGCTGCTCTGCTCATTGTGACACTTGCCATCCAAGATTTCTCACCACGTGCTTTAAGGAGCCCTAATCATTCCTAAACTCCGAAGATCCATAGCTGGAGAAGCAGCGTGCTGGAATTCTGGGCTGACAAAGCCCTCCTGTGTCCTCTGTCATGGATCCACAGGGAGTTTTACATGTTTGCCCTTCTCAGGGCTGCTTTTTCACACAGGTTTGCAGCTGCTTTTCATTCCAGCTCCTCCTGGAGCTGCCAGCAGTGTCACTGCCCAAGGACACCCTGGTCTGGGACCACTGTGACCCATGGCTGCTGCACCGAGTCAGATCTTTGCCAGTTGATTTAAATCCCACATTTGGGGCTCTGGGGTCAGTACAGCTGATGTGGATGCAGCCTGACAACGTGCTGTGGGTTTTCCACACAAATATGCAGTATTTAAAGACTCCCAGTGCCCTGGGCAGTTACTTTCTCATCACAAGCTGCTCACAACTGTCTGTTACTTCTTGCAAGTTGAGGTGTCACTTATTTCATATATTTTCTTGGTGCTTCATCTGGCAGCCATCAGTTATGTCCAGTTTTTAGTCTCCTGTTGTATCTCCAAAATAACTCCATTAATTTTGACAGTTGACACATGCCTTAACTGCCCCAGCTTACTGACTGTTCCTGTTTTGGGATGCATTTGATACAGTGGGTAAATGGAGCCAGCTTTTGAGAACCCGAATAATTCTGGATCAATAAGGTCTGATAAATACATGTGTATGCATGTGTATATATCTTCCTTTTGTTTATAAATAAGACTGGAATGTAATAGAGGGAGAAGAGGCAATTGGTTTCTTTGGCCCTTTGAGGTGAAAGTTGGTTTAAGAGCCAGATAGGGAAAAGAGAACAGAAATACTTTTTCTGGTTTGGAAAATTGCTGGCATAACATGTGCTCTGAACCACGTTTGATTGCATTAGTTTAAGTGATGCTTGGAATGTTTTATTCAGGAATCTGGACAGGATTTGATAGATGAATTAATTCTAAATTAAATCAAATTCTGCCAGGGATATTTGTCGTGTTTAGTCCCCTGTGGTATGAATTCTTCACTCCTGCTGAGTGCTGCAGAAGGAGCTGTGTGCCTGCCCCTGCCTGTTGGTGGCTGATGGGCACTGTCACCAGAGCCAGCAGGAGCTGCTGAGGCCAAGAGGCTCCTCAGAGCAGAGCAAGAGCCCACGGCCTCGTTCTGGGGCTTTTTTTGTATTGAGGTCAAAAATGCTGCTGTGGCTTGATCACCCACTGCCTCTGCCAAGGGAGAAGGAGTGTTTGCTGGCAGCCTCTGGCTGCAGGATACTGAGAACTTTGGGAAGTGGTACAGGGAGGAGAGCTGGCAGCTCAGCTGATAAACACTTAGAATCAGGTAATTGTTTAAGAGTGAGGGTAATAAAACAGCCAAAAACTTCTTGAAAAACTCCTCAAAGGTTCCAGCCAGGGGGAACTAACAGTGCTTTAAACCGTGAGTACATTTAAATGTTGTGTGCTTGAGTCTTCGTATCTGCCATTGGTGTCCCTGGGTGCAGGAGCAGTGTCCCTCACAGCTCCTGGCTCTGTTGCCCCTTAGATGGAGAGGAGGAGTGTTTATCTTTGCCATTGGTGTCCCTGGGTGCAGGAGCAGTGTCCCTCACAGCTCTTGGCTCTGTTGCCCCTTAGATGGAGAGGAGGAGTGTTTGTGTTTGCCATTGGTGTCCCTGGGTGCAGGAGCACTCACAGTTCCTGGCTCTGCCCTCAATGGAGAGGAGGAGTGTTTATATCTGCCATTGGTGTCCCTGGGTGCAGGAGCAGTGTCCCTCACAGCTCCTGGCTCTGTTGCCCCCTAGATGGAGAGGAGGAGTGTTTATATCTGCCATTGGTGTCCCTGGGTGCAGGAGCAGTGTCCCTCACAGCTGCTGGCTCTGTTGCCCCTTAGATGGAGAGGAGTAGTGTTTGTGTTTGCCATTTGTGTCCCTGGGTGCAGGAGCAGTGTCCCTCACAGCTGCTGGCTCTGTTTGCCCTAGATGGAGGGAGGAGTGTTTATCTTTGCCATTTGTGTCCCTGGGTGCAGGAGCACTCACAGCTCTTGGCTCTGTTGCCCCTTAGATGGAGAGGAGGAGCGTTTTCCTCGACAGGAGCAGCGCGGCGCCGTACTCGGATGAGGAAGAGGATGGCTACGACTCCCCCAAGGTCAAGCGGAGGGGAGCCTCGGTCGATGACTTCCTGAAGGAGTCAGAACTTGGGAAGCAGGTGAGTAGCCTGGCTTCGTTATTGTGTCAGCAGGAACCAAGTGTTTTCTGCAGGCCAGCTCTGCCCAGGTCACTCTGAGGCTGTGGCTGTGCTGGTGACACAGGTTGTGACACAGACTGTGACACAGGTTGTGACCCAGGTTGTGATCCAGGTTGTGACACAGACTGTGACACAGGTTGTGACACAGGTTGTGACACAGGCTGTGACACAGGTTGTGACCCAGGTGACACAGATTGTGACACAGGCTGTGACACAGGTGAGGCTGAGCCGTGGGCAGGGATGCTCCTGTTCCTGGGGCCTGGCAGGAACTGAGTGCTTGGCACAGGGATCTCCTGAACATCCTCCCTTCCAGCAGTCCCAGGCACTGGAAACTGGAAACATGGAGATGGCAAAGAGTGAACATAGAAAATGGGACTGGACTGTCCTGTTTGGGATCTGTGCCTTTCTGTGTGAGGTGTCACTGCTGCGTGTGAGAACCTGCTGTGGGAAAGGGAAAGTGGGGAGGATTCCTGGCTGCCATAAGGGCATCACCTGTAACTAATAGCCTAATGGCAGGAAACAAACAGGGTATAGGATTGGCTCCAAGGAGTGGAAAGGTGATGCCAGAAGAATTTTGCACAACTGCACAGCTTTTAGTCTGATTCCACTGAAAACAAATATTAAATAATTTATTACATTGCTTTCAAGAGAGATGTAAATTCTAGAAAAGAGATGTTTTCTTATGTCTTGGCATAGTTTATAAAACTTTAGTCAAAGACCCGACTTCCTGTGTTGAGGATCCCCAGTGGTGGTAATATGCTGCAAGAATTAAATGCTGATCACTTTTAAATTATAATGTGATGTAACAAGCAGCTGCGAAGAACAGATGATATGTGAATTATCCTAAGGCTTTTACAATTTGGTCAGCAAGCCCATTGGTGCATGAAGGACCTCTTTAATAAGGGGAATTTAACCAAGACTAAAACTAGATTTAGTGCTGTGAATGGAGATATGCTTTATTGTATCACCTGGGGTTGAGACTGGATTTCTTGGATTCCGATCAGAAATGGGCACAGCAGAGCTGCCAGGCCGTGTCTCCAGCAGAGCAGAGCAGAGCAGAGCAGAGCAGAGCCCAGGGCTGGCAGTGGAGCTCCCCTGGGCTCCTGCTGCCCCTGCAGCCCGGGAGATGCCCAGGCTCAGCCCGGATTAGAGCTCTAGCCAGCGCGGTTTCTGCTCTCCTCCTCACAGGCTCACTACTGCCTGGGGGACGAGTACCAGACGGAGAGCAGCCGGGGCTCGGACCTGTCGGACATCCTGGAGGAGGACGAGGAGGAGCTCTACTCAGAGATGCAGCTGGAGGAGGGCGGCCGGCGGCGCCTCAGCCTCACCGCGCACGGCGCGCTCAAGGTGAGGGCTCCTTCCCTTCCAGGCACCGGGGCTGCCCAGGGCCTCCCTTCAGCACCCACAGGCTCTGCAGGCCATTGAGGCTCACTCTGTCCTCGAGAACTAGAACTGGGCTGCTTTAATGCAGTTATTACCTTATTTTTTTCGTTATTTGATAGATAAACCTTTAACTAGGTGACTGTTTTCCTATATGTGATTGTTGCACTTGCACTTTCTATTTTGCATCTGGGGACCTTCCCTTGTCTCTGTGAAGATATACTGCATGTGCTACCCCAAAAATGAGTTGTTTCTGAGCGAAGAGATTTGTAAAAACTTCTAAAACAACTTATGTTTTTCCCGTCTGAGTGATTTGTCCATGTTTCCAGTGCTAGTCCCATCCCTTCCACAGGCTTAAAGCATTCCTGTAAGAAAGGGAGTTGTTTCAGCTTTGTTCGATCAATGTTTTATCAGAACTCCTTGTGCTCTGAATTTTAGGGAATCACCAGAGAGAGCAGGAAATAAGTTCCAGAAATATTGCTTTAATATAGGAATATTCATCATGAAAGACAACTTCAGTACAACAACCAAAGCGTATGCAGAACACTAAACACACTCAATACTGAATATACATTTGCCATATTATATTTGTACATGTAAATTGCATTTGCTTCTTTATGTGTGTAGTAATTACACAAACTGTGTTTTCTTAGAAAGCACAAACCCACAGGTTAACTTTTTTCAGTGGATTGTTATTTAACTAAACTCAGTACTATTTTGTCATGCATACAAGAATTCTGACCATTCTTATGACCGCTTTCATGTGCTGTGAATTCAGTCCTTTTGTTCTGACACTGTCTGCAGTCAGACAGGTACTTTTTCAAAAGAAGAAATTGTCAGTGTTGGCATTACTGCACCAACATAAAGGATGAAATCAAAATCCTTCTGCATGCCCATTCTATCCCCTTCCCCTGGCAAAAAGAATAATCCCCAGACTGTTCTTTATGCATCAGAAGGTGCATTTACTTCTTGGATTTAAATCAGTATTACCTGTGTTGATACTGAGAAAGTTCCAAAACCTTAACTGGTGTAGGAAATAATTTTTGACCTGCTAAGGTTTGCAGGCTTCTCTTGATGTAGTAGTCTATCAAAACTGTGATAGTTCATGCTTACTGATCTTTTTTCCACTTCTGTGGCGCTTTATCTCAAGTTTCACAGGTGTTACACACATTTTAAAAACGAAGGAAAATAGGTGAAACAGTAACTCAGACAGTTCCCTCTGCCTGGAAGGGGACAAGGTCCAAACCACAGCTAAGTTTAGACCGCTCAGAGGGCGATGCTGCTGACACCTCCCAGAGGATCTGCCGTTATTTCTGGGAGCTGTTGAGCCCAGAGGTGGCCCTGATCCGGGCATTAAGCACAAGGAGAGATGATCTCAGGCTGCAGGATCAATAATCCTGGCAGCCAGAGCCAGCATCTCCTGCCCTGTGCTCCCTTCCTCTTCCAGAGCCCGGCCAAGACCCTCCCAGGGCTCTTTGTCACACCAGCCTGTGCTCTGTGGAAACGGAATAGGAAAATTGCAAAATGTATCTGGCATGTCCAGAATGCTCATTTTACCCAGGCTGGGATACTTGTTAGCTGCTTCTGGCACAAACAGAGACTTTGACTTCTGCTCATGGGCTGATTTTCAAGCACTGGTTTTATGAAGCAGGTACAGATCATGATGAGAGATTTGATGGCAGTGCAGACCAAGTGTCATCAGGGAGCAGCCTGCATCCCAGGGGGCTTCCCTTGGAGGCCAAGCTTTAAAAATGGTGCAAGTATTTTAGAATTTTAGAAAGGAAACCAGAACTCCTTTAATGATGGCTGTGGAATAGCTCTCCTCTGACAGAAGCCTGAAGATATTTACCACTTATAGGAAGCTCTAAGAGATGCAAAGCAAGAAAGCTTGCTAGGGCAGAGCTGTCATTCTCAGATATGGTTACAAAGAAATCAGATGGCAGTTTGGCACGGGGCAAGGAAGGAGTTTGAATGCCATTCTCATTCACCATGCTGGAACCTCTGTGTGGCTCTCTTACTCCGTTCCAAATGCATGAGTTTATTCCTGCTTAGAGCATCACTCAGTTGTTTGTACTGACCTCTCATGTTGTACCTGGCACCCAGCAACTTCTTAACCACGTCTTTATTTTTCACAGATCCTCATTCAAAGCATGACATCCTTTTCACTATATAAGCTGCATGTCTTACGTTTGCCATTGCTCTAAAACTAATTCTGTCTTTATTTTTCTTTTCTCCCTTTTCCCTCCCATTTTATTTTTGTCACGCACTCTTTGTTCCCTGTCTGGTTTTTAACATTACATAATCTTAAGGAGTACGATAAGAATAAGACCACTGAAGCCACTTTTTGGGAACAGCCTGGCTTTCCCCAGCAGACACACCACAGTAAAAGGCTTTTCAGTATTCCAGAAGTGGCTGAAGAGGACGGTGAATACTCTGAGCTGCTGTACAAGCAGGGTTTAGGTATGCCCTATAAAAAGAACCCCAGACTAGCTAGAGGCCCTAGAGCTCGCAGGCCCTGGAAGCAAGAGCAGCAGCGCAGCCCGTGGCAGCCGGCCCAGCACAGGGCAGGGCTGGGGCTGCAGGAGCTCGCCCCGGACGAGCGAGGCTGCAAGGCCAGACAGCCCCGGTCCCGCAGCCCCGACAGCGGGCTGGACTGCGGCAGCGAGGAGGAGGAGCCCCGGCACGGTGCCAGAGCCCCGTGGGGCAGCGAGGAAGAGCAGTCCTGGTTTGGTGTCAGACACAGGTGTGACAGCGACGAAGAGCGGTCCTGGTTCAGTGTCAGAGCCCAAAGGGACAGTGAGGAAGAGCGGTCCCGGCGCAGTGCCCCAAGGGACCCGCAGCCCTGTCCCTGCCGGAGGGGCCCGCGGCCGCTGCTGGCCCGCAGGAGGACCCTGACCCGGCAGAGCAGCATCGAGGAGGATTTCGNGTGACAGTGAGGAAGAGGAGCCCCCGCACGGTGTCAGAGCCCAGTGGGACAGTGATGAAGAGCGCTCCCAGTTCAGTGTCAGACACAGGTGTGACAGCGATGAAGAGTACTCCCAGCTGGGTGTCAGAGCCCAATGGGGCAGTGAGGAAGAGGAGCCCCGGCTTGGTGTCAGACACAGGTGTGACGGCGATGAAGAGCGCTCCCGGCTCGGTGTCAGAGCTCCGTGGGGCAGTGAAGAAGAACAGTCCCAGCTCGGTGTCAGACACAGGTGTGACAGTGAGGAAGAGGAGCCCCGGCTCGGTGTCAGACACAGGTGTGACGGCGATGAAGAGCGCTCCCGGCTCGGTGCCCCAAGGGACCCGCAGCCCTGTCCCTGCCGGAGGGGCCCGCGGCCGCTGCTGGCCCGCAGGAGGACCCTGACCCGGCAGAGCAGCATCGAGGAGGATTTCGGGGAGCTGGGGCCGTGCCCGGGGCAGCCCCGGGGCGAGCAGGCCAAGGGCAGCCCCGAGGGGAGGCCGCGGGGCCGCGGAGCAGAGCGAGCGCCTGCCCGGGAGGTGCAGGGGGGCTGGAAGAGCCGCCCTGGCCCCGCTGACTCTAGGGCAGCGGCTGTCCTTGCAAAGCCATCCCACAGAGACGCAGAAGACTCTCTGGTGTGTGAAGTATCTTCCTTCTAACATCTGCTTGCCAAATCAGTCTGTTTTCTTTATTCTCTTGATTTTTCGTTCTTTTTTTTTTTTTGTTCTTTCTTATTTTCTTTTTTATTTTTTCTGAATTGATTTTTAAAGTCTATCCTTTGGACCCATCTGCTACATTTTCCCCCCATTTTTTTTTTCTTCCCCATTCATTTTTGTTTATTACTCTGCATTTTCATTTATGGTCCTCTTTTGTGTCATGCTGAAATCAGATTAATTTGCTTTGCAATGATTTTCCCCTGAAACAAATTACAATAATGGCTGCTTTTATTAAAGGACAACTGAATCTAAATTTTAATTAAGGGTTAGCTGAACTACAGTTTTTCCAAAAGATTGCTTTTCTTTATTTTGCCCATCTGAATGTTGCTCTAAAAAAAACAAAAAACAAAACAAACAAACAAAAGGAAAAAACAAAACAAAAAAAAAACCAGGAGAACTGTTTCATTTGTATTTTTAATTTTTTTTTTTTATTATTATTGTCAAGGAATTCATTTCATCATGTTGTTTTTATTCATCTCATTCCCAGAATTTTCAGGATATGCTCTTTATCATGGAACATCTCAAGACAAGAATCAAGATTCTCCCCCAGTGTGACAGTGACCCAGATTTATGGAGTCACAGCCTCATCATTTTCATTTTCTGCCTTACTCCGTGCTGTCCCCGCTTTGCCGTCCATCTCTTCTTGCCTTTGGAGTTGCAGACTGCATCTCTGCAGGAGAATGCAGGCACAGAGCTGCCTCCAAGGGAGGCCAGGCCCACTGCACATCTTCCAGGGATGCTCTGCAGGATCCTGCCGTTTGCATTCTGTCCATAACGTCCAGAGGAGCCTCCAGGTGTGAGGGAAGCACCCCGAGCCAGAGCCAGAGCCAGAGCCAGAGCCAGCTCTTTGCCCTCTCTCTGCAGCGTCCCAGAGCGCCAACCCCGTTCTGGCACATTCCACCTGGGAGCAGAGGCCAGCTGCTGCTCCTGGAGCCCCAGCTCGGCCTGGGCTGGCCCCTACAGCTCCTGCCGGCAGTGGTGACCGGGCTGTGCTCTGTCAGTGACCGCAGGATCAGCTCTGGACAGCTCTGCCAGCCAGCTGCAGCCCGGGCAGAGTGTGTGTGTGAGCAGAGCCAGCTGTGCCAGATGGGCACAGCCCTGCTGCAGCCAGCCCTGCTGCAGCCAGCCCTGCTGCAGCCAGCACTCCTGCAGCCAGCCCTGCTGCAGCCAGCCCTGCTGCAGCCAGCACTCCTGCAGCCAGCCCTGCTGCAGCCAGCGCTCCTGCAGCCAGCACTCCTGCAGCCAGCCCTGCTGCAGCCAGCCCTGCTGCAGCCAGCGCTCCTGCAGCCAGCGCTCTTGCAGCCAGCCCTGCTGCAGCCAACCCTGCTGCAGCCAGCGCTCCTGCAGCCAGCCCTGCAGCAGCCAGCCCTGCTGCCCTGCCTCACCTGTGTGGGCCCTGCGGCCACGCCAGGCTAGGAGCAGAGTGCCCAGGGCCACGAGACTGCCCTGGCTCCCTGCTGCCCGGCAGGGGCCTCCAGAGCTGGAGCTGCAGGTGTGCCCTGCAGGGCAGCCCCGCCTGCATGGCTCTCAGCTGCCCGTGCCGCTCTTCAGGACACCCAAACGCCACCTTAGCAGCAACAACAAAGGCAAAAGAATATTTCAGAAATTATTCTTTTCTTTTCTTTTCGTTCTGATGTGTGACTGCTGGTTACAAAACTGCCATAAATCAGGGAACCATTTTTTTCTTTTGCAGGTTTGCCAGGCAGCAGTACTCACTTTTCAGCTAACCTTTCAGTTAAAAACTAAGTTTAGTTGCCTTTAGAGCTTGCGCTTCCAATCGTGATTGACCTGATCAATGTCCAGCCGTGTAACCACGACGTTGCCATGCATGGAACTGACCAGCCTGTTCTTTCTGTTGTTGTTTTTTAGCTTTTAGGTAACCCAGCCTCTGCGGGACGGCCCGACAGGGTGGAGCACGCAGGGCGGAGGTCCTCCCATGGCAGTGCAGTGCCACCAAGGTCCCGGCCCGTGCTGGTCCCTTCCATTGGTTAGTTGGACAGACCGGGGCACCCCTGATCTTTGCAGCCACACTTGGGAAGGGAATCCTTGCAAACGAAGCAGCAGCACTTGTCTGGAGCCAGGCTGCTCCTGGTGTGCAGGGGTGGCACGGGCTGAGGGCAGCTCTGCTGAGAGGAGTCTGCTGGGCTCCCCATCCCCAGGGTGTCAGCCAGCAGTCACTGGCACTGCTGGGAGCCTTCTCATCCCCTTTAGTGGCTGTTGGAGGCTGTGTAAGCTTGCTCAAGCTTAGATACAGCTGGATCTCCCCTCAGAAGAAATGTGCAGCAGGTCACTTTATGGTCAGTGAGGTCAGTGTGGCCATTCAGACACCCGTCCAGCCATGCATCCTGCACTCATCAGCCATCACTCTGTGTTCATTTGCCATTCTCTTGGCTACTTTTTTCATTAATTCATGGCAAACTCTTGCAAGCCTAACAAAAATGGTTTTCCTACATGAGCTGTGCAAATGTCAGTCTGGTACGGGAACTCAGCCCAACTTCCAGTGCAGGTTTTATAAGCTTTTTTCAAAAATAGCAACTTGCTAATAAAATAAAAAACCAAACAACCCACCAAGCTTTATAGGACGTGCAGTGAGTTTTGGGGGTTTTTTTTCACTGAACTGCCAAACGTTTCAAATATTAAGTGGTAGAGTTGGATGACGAGGCCAGCTTGTATTACTGAATTGTTCTTTTCTGAATTTGCTTTCACAGATGGCTATGGTGGTCATGACCATCTTTCTCCAGACATGTATGAGGAATCTGAAACAGATCCTGGCACAGAAGACCTTTCTACTCGAATATTTGTTGCACTTTTTGACTACGACCCGCTGACGATGTCCCCAAACCCCGATGCTGCCGAGGAGGAGCTGCCCTTCAAAGAAGGACAGATCATTAAGGTGAGATCTGACACCAAAGGGACAAATGACACTTTCACAAACAGGGTCTCCTTTGTCCTCTGGGAGAAAGCTGCCTGGGTGATCACAGTCCAGGGGGTTTTTCCTTCAGAAGTTCAGGCTGTAAATCTCACTGAACCTGGTAATTAACATCTAGCGCTAATGGCTTAAAAATAATCACAAAATGGGCAAAAATCTCATAGTAGATAGTCAGGGCCAGTCTTTAATAAAGATTTAGGCTAAGCCCAGAATTGTGACTCTGAAGCTCCCTATGTCCATTGCCACAAGCCCTGCAGGAGGAACTGCTCCAGAGAGGATCTTTGCCGCAGAGGAGCCCCAGGAGTGCTGCTGTTGTACCACACCAGAGCTGCTCGTTTTCTGAATGCTGAGCACTCCTAGCTAATGCACTCTTCAGAGGAATCCAAGCCCTGAATTGGGTGTTTCTGTTCCCTTTTCTGGCAGGTTGGTGTGAAACACCCACGGCTGCCTTTGGCAAGGCCCGGAGGAGCTGGGGCAGTTTGGGCTCTGCCAGGGTTTGCCCTGAATAACTCACCTCACTCACAATCTTTGTGCTGTTAAATACTTCCTTCGGTGTTCTGCTTACCTCACATCTTACCTGGTTTATGCCAAAGACAAAGAACTTGTTTGAGAGTTTCTTTTCCTCTGCAAGAATGTGCATTTCATTCAGGTTTTTTTTTATACCTTAAGTCATGTTTTTAAATTAAATCAAAAGACAATAGCAGAGCTTAAATACATTATGTATGAGATAGGCATTTTTGATCATATAAAAGTTGTTTGAATCAAAATAATAATATTTTGGCACGATTTTGCAAATATTTCATTTTGAATATAGTGCCATAATAATTCCATAAACATCAAGTACATATCTGGCTCAGCACAGGCACAGCAAGAAAATGATGGCTTTTAATGCACTTTTTTGTCCCTTTCACTGCTAACAAAAAAAAAAGTCCAAATTCTGCTTGTGTATCTGAAGTCACAATTCAAACAAATATAGCAACTCCAGTTTTATAACCTAAGTCAGAGTGGTCCAAAACGAATATAATTCCACATCTAAACTGCAGCTGTCAGCTATGCTTCAGTAACCCTTAACCTGCACTAAAATTCCTAAATGCTAAAACCTTTTTGACCAATATTATCGTTCTTGAATGTCAGGTTTATGGGGACAAAGATGCTGATGGATTTTACCGTGGAGAAACCTGTGCAAGAGTTGGCCTTATCCCATGCAATATGGTCTCTGAGATACAGGCAGATGATGAAGAGATGATGGATCAGCTTCTTAAACAAGGTTTCCTTCCTTTGAACACTCCAATTGAGAAAATCGGTAAGGGCAAACACAGACATTTCACTTCAGACTCTTGGGTCTCCTAACTTGGCTGCATCCACTTCACCCCTGGTTTTTATGCAGATGCAGCTGCATTTTGCAGTCATTTACTGCCCCAGGGGACACATTCTGTGTCAGGGTCTGGATGACTTTATACAACTAGTATTTAATCTTGGTGATAGCATTTGCTGCTATGGGGACCTGTAGCTTCACCACTTGTTGCTTTCTTTTCTGATTTAAAAAAAAGAAAAAAAAAGTGGGTTTAGTGCGCTGGCATATTTCTGGGCACAGAACACGGCCCCTGAGCTGCGGGGTGTGCTGTGCCCAGCGGGCTGGGGCCTGTGTGCTCAGGGCAGAGTCAGATCTGCTGCTGAGCCCGCGTGGCCGCACAGCCCTGCCCGCGCTGCGTCTGCTCGCTGTGCCCCTGTCTGCTGCAGGAGGCCTGAGCAGCAGCTGCAGCAGGGCTGCGCTTGCAAGGACAGCAATTCCTGCAGCAATAACTCTCTTGCCTTGCCTTGCCTTGCCCTGCCTTGCCCTGGCCCGAGCAGAGCGCGGCCGGCGCGGCCGGCAGCAGCCGCTGACCACCCGGAGGATGGTGGCCCTCTATGACTACGACCCCAGGGAGAGCTCCCCCAACGTGGATGTGGAGGTAGGGGCAGAGCTGAGCCCATGGGGCTGGGGCTGGGGACACAGAACCTATAGCTTCCTCAGTTGTCCTTTAAAATGTTGTTTTGTTTTGTTTTTAATTGGTGAACTGTAGAACACGCTGGAATTTCTTAAAGGAGAAAGTGAATTTTGAAATATGTGAGACTTGGTGCTTTAAAACACAGCCAGGATTGTTTTCTGTTTCTTATTGAACCCAATCTTTTTCTAAATTACGGTGTTTCAAAGTAGTTTGGCCAACAAGGCAAATGAATTGTGGTGATGTATTGCAAAGATTTTGTTTGTTCTCTCTCCCATGACCACAGGAAATTAAACATAATTTAAAAACCCCGCCCTAATTGCATTTGAGCCACGGACAATTAAAAGAGCCGGACAATTAAAAGAGCCCGTGCACTGTGTGCTGATCAGTGGCGCTGCCCGTTGTGAAGGTTTTGTTGCAGAGAATCCAGGACAGCTCCAGGGCAGGAATGTTGTGCCTCAGGGGTTGGGCTGGAGGATGTCCAGAGGTCCCTCGCAGCCCTCTGCCCTCTCTGAGCTGTTCTGCACGTCAGTGCTGGCACTCACACAGAGCCTGAGCCGTGTCCCACCCCTGAGCTGCTCCCGCTCCAGCAGGAATGCTTTAGGGCCCTTTGGAGCTGCGTGGTTCAGAACTTCTCCAGGTTCTTCAAGGCCTGGATGCCTCGGCTGCTGGTCACAGGGAGCCCTGTGGGTGTCCACACACAGTGGGACAGGGGCCAGGTTTAGCAAGCTAAGGAAAAAAAACCCAAGGAAAAAAACCAGAGGTTTGGCTCTCAAAGATCAATTTGGTTTCACCAGTGTCTTAACTGAAGGAGTGGGGAGAAATCTGAATGGATTTCCTGTCGATAAAAAAGGCTACTCTTTGCCTAACAGCTGCCTGTCCCTGCTCCTTCCCTGCAGGCCGAGCTGACGTTCTGCACTGGGGACATCATCACTGTCTTTGGTGAGATCGATGAAGATGGATTTTACTATGTAAGTGGGGTCTGCTGGCTCACTCCAAACTGCTCCCAGCTCCACCTGCACCAGCTGCCAAACAGCAGCCTGGGGAGGGGATGTGAAAGTGTGTGAGCTCTCAGGGACCTTAGATGGGAATTTCCTCTTCCTCCTCAGCTTTGAAATAGGCAAAAACATTTCCCTGCCTCCTTGGGAATAAAAGTGATGGAACGAAAGCATTCAGTGACCCTTCCCTCTGCTCGCAGGGTGAGCTCAATGGCCAGAAGGGGCTGGTTCCTTCCAACTTCCTTGAAGAAGTGCCTGATGATGTTGAAGTCTTTCTCTCCGACGCACCCTCGCGCTACGTCCATGACACGCCCACGCGCTCCAAGGCAAAAAGGGTAAGCAGCCCCTGAGAAACACCTAAAGTTTCATTTTCCATTTCATTCTGTCTCCTGCATAATTTGGACATTACTTTTAACATTACTTTTAAATTCATTTGCCCCTTTAAAATTATCTTTCAAATGTATAAAATAAAACGTGAGGAGAAATGACTTTAGCCGTCGCTAGCTCGTTACATTTGTAAATGGAGAAACGAAATTGACTGTTTGATTGCAGTCATTACAGTACCGTCCTTTATAATCTGAACCTAAGCACTCTTTCCTGGTGATAGTTATTTCCCAGAGCTTCTAAATTGCTCTTACTAAAAAAGTTCCTGTGCACAAAAGACTGGTACCAGTGTTCCTCTAAATACAAACTGTAACTGCAGCTGATGGTCTGACAGTGGTCGTCTCTTAATCCTTACAACTTCCTGTTCCAACTGGCGGTAATTAATTGCTCAGAGACTTCTCTTTCATGAAAGAATTAATCATGTTTAGAGTATCTCATTTTTGGTTTTGTTTCATCACTGCAATACTTTTATATATTATATATTTTATATATATTTTTATTTCTTTGCTCATCTGCTTGGAAACAGAAGAAGAGTGTTCATTTCACACCTTAATAAGGCAATGTAGCCTTCACGTAAGTGAGCAACTGAAGATACCAATAGAGATTTCAATTAAAGCTACCTGGCTATCTAATGCAAGTCTTGAAACTTAAATGTGGGGGAAAAGAAAAGAAATATGTCTCCAAACCCCTTGGCCACAGAAGAGCAGGCTGTATGCCTTTACTGTACCTAGTCAAGTCCACTCCTTTCTTAGGAGACAAATCCTTTCAAACAGGAACCCTCCGAAATCCATCCGACCTCCCTTTACCAAGGTCAGCGTTTGGAACATATTTCTTCCCGAGCTCAATGTTTATGTTTACATAGAGAGGAGAGTTTGATGTCTAACTACCCTACAAACAAAGCTGCATATTGCATTGCTAGCCAAGCTGGGATGTAAAAATTCCAAGCTCCTGTGTCAAGAGAAAAGCACAACAGCTGCAGCCCTTGCAGAAGCAGCAGTGCCGCGGGCACGGCCGGTAGTTTACAAGGGGATAGTTGGTTCTGAAACTCACTGCACTCAAACACAGCTACTTAAATTGTCTGCCTTAAAATGTGTTTTCAACAATCGATTATACCCCAGTTTGCCTAAGACCAACTATTCAGCACTTCTGAAAACAACCCCTTCCTGTGGTCCAATTCACTCGGATTTTTCCTAGCGAGCATACATTTGCAATTTTAGCAACTGTTTGGTTTACCAATGCAATAAAAGTCTCGACCTGAAACATGCAGCTCACTGAATGAATGCATTAGACTCAATATCTGGTATCTTCAGGTGTACGTTGGGGTGCTTTACCAAGTTGTTTTGGCTTTTGGTTTGGTTTGTTTTTTTTTTTTCATTAGAATTAGACCTTGATTTAAAATCAAAGTAGGCTTGAAGCCCCTTTGCTTAACTCACTGTTGCACAACAAGCCAGTAAATTGCTGATGTTTTAACTCGAACTCCAAGCTAGCAGGCCTCCCTACAGCATGGATTCTACTACGAAAATATCACCTTAATTGATAGTGGCCATTTTGCCAGCTGGGCACTGTAGCTAGGATAGGCTGAGTATACGTAATTTTAGCATTTTCATCCAAGCGCTTTTGATGACTGAAAAAAAAAAAAAAGCTGTTCAAAATATTTAGGAATGCTGTCATCTAACAACCTCATAGCTGCAGCATACACATCAAGCACTCAGGGCCTTTAAGCTTTCTTTGATTGCAAATAAGGTTCATTTTAGCTTTTTGTTTTTCCTTTTTTTTTTTTTTTAAGCCAGTGTGCCATCTTCTCTAATCTGTACATAAAGTTTGCTAGCCAATTTTAAAGAAAAGGCATTTAAAGGACATTAAAAAGTAAGTGATCATGTAGCATTTTAAGTAATTTCTTCTGAAAAGAGTTTGGCTTCTATATTCTATTGCTAATCTGTAGTAATTAACATGTTTATTTTTATTAAATCTATAGCTGAAAGTATCCCTCTCCATTTTAGTACTATCAGAGTACTGAAATGAAAAACTAAAGCCAGTTTTGTGGCTTTTGTGGCCAGAATTCTGGCAAAGCAAGCGTATCCAACTTTTCCTTTAAAAGATATAACCAAAACTGGGCTTTATTGATGGGTTTTCTATTTCTATATTTTTTTCTCTAAATTGATGTATTTTCCATAAGCCCACGCAGTATTTTGAGCCCAGAGAGAAGAAAGAAACCAGCCCTTTTGTTTAAGTGGGTAATGGGACAGGTGATGTTACCAAGTTTCTTGCTGCTGAAGCTTTGAAGCTTTCAAAGATTGAAATGATAACAATGTACCTACTAGGTTCCTCCCGAGAATACAGGTACACCCCGGAGAGCACCATCCCCCACAGTCCATCTCCATTCCGGGTCACCTCCGTCACCTCTGATGGGCTCTGGTAGTCCCGGGAGAGGCAGGGATATGGCCTCGAAAAAGAAAAAGGGGCTGCTTTCCAAAGGCAAGAAACTGCTGAAAAAGCTTGGTGCAGTGAAATGAGTCATGTGCTCCTGGACAACTTGTAAAGCTTCCAGTCTGTGTACTTTTTTTTTTTTTAAAGTCAAAACTAGGGCTTTCATGACTACGCAGTACTTTACCAGACCTTTGCATTTTTAACTCTGACATCAAGAGAATCATGCCAATTGCTTAATCAAAACAGCAAGGAAAAAAAGGAAATGGATTTGTTGTTGCAAAAGCATTTTTTTTTAAAGTAGGGGAAAAAAAAAAAAAAGGTTGTGGGATTAAGACCAGAAGAACATGGTTTTATTTGAAGTCATCTCTACACTTGCAACTCCATTGGAAAAATCTAAGCCTTTAGTCTCCTTTAACCATGAGTGGGGGGAGAAAAACTCTCTTCACTGACTGCTAGTTCAGAGAGATCACCCCACTGAGTCCAATCATTAACAAAAATGGTCTTGAAACTCCTAGTTGAATCAGCCTTGATGTTTTGCCTTATTATTGCACAATGATTTGTACTGTCTAATAAATATGCAGCGTATACTTTGTATGTACTGTGTGTTCAGCTGTCTCCATCCTCCCTCACCATGTAGTTTCAGGTGAATACTGTTACTGACCCCATTCCATGTCTGATGAGCTCCTGGGAGTGTGGAAGTGCTGTGCTAAACACTTTTCAGTTTTTGCTCCCCCAGTAAAAACCAGAACCTTGTATTTGTTTGTCATTCTCGCTCCATTGGAACCAGTGTAAGTTACTCAGAACCTCACCCAGTTTCAACCATTTCCTCCAGCTTTGGGGTTCCTGGTTCACTGTTCTAAGCTACTGGGAAAAAGCCAGCTCCACACCAAAACCCCTTTACACCCCCAGGTTTTTTTCTGTGGAGGTCCAGTCCTAGGTTAAAAGGCATTTCCATCCTGCTGCTGTCAGATTCAGGCTGAAGTCCCTCTAAAGTGCAAGGACAAGCTGTGTTACAGCCACAGCCCATACAAGGCTGCACCAGGCTCTAGTCAAACCACAACTGCAACATTGGCATGTCACAAAAAACAATCCTACACACTGATGGCAGTCATTGGCTGTTACTATTTTGTAATTCTTGTCCATTTGTAAATTGTTTTTACTGTTTATACATACTTTTCAGACTGCCTTTCTTTTTTGTAATTTATGGAAGGTTTATAAATGAATGATCAAAGCTTCCCCATTGTGTCTTCAGATAACAATGTAAATTACTGTAAAATACTGTGTGCTAGACTATAACATTTAATTAAAGAAAATAACCGGCCTACATTTGTGGTAAAGTACTGTGTGGGTGTGTGCATGTGTACAGTTGTTGTGTATTATATTTTATATAAATAAATAATTTGATATTTTGTAGAGTGCAGTATGTTTCATAAATCCACTGTGTCAGCTGCTGGCTTTTTGCGTCAGCCTTTTTTCAGAACTGGCCACGGCTACTGAAGTTTACTGCAGAATAAAGAAAGGCTCCTCTATGTGCAACACGGCAGGATCTTCCCAGAGGTAAAAAAAGGTTGCAAAGTTACTCCAGCAATTGTCCCATCTGTGCCCAAAGCCCAGTGGTGAAGTCCAAATAAACAGAACAGGCTCAAATGAGCAAAGATTACAGCAACAACTTTATTTAAATCTCTCAAAGAAAAGCAACAAGGTTCACAACAAGGTAGTTAAGAAAACCAGCACTAATCTGAATTTCTCCAGGTGCAGTAGTTTGAGTTTGCTACTACAAAAATTGAAATCAACCTCCATCCCCACACCTGATATTAGTTTCACAAAATGGGGTGCAGAACAGTGACCAATGAAAACCTCAGACACGAACAAACCAGAGCTGCTTCCACATTGCTTGGAACTACAAAACCAAAAGCCCAAACCTGTCAGTGCACTGATATTCTCTGATGGAAATGGTATTTCTCAGTTAAGAAGCCTGTGTTAATGAAACAGGCCCAGCCCAGCAGTTCAGCTCCTCTCAGTGCTGAAGGTGCAGCTGTCTCAAGCCCTCTCCTCCCACCAGGCAGTGACCATGAAGCTACAAGCCAAAGCAGCAGCAGAGCCCCAGGACAGCCCCTGAAAGCCCACCGCTGCTGCAGCAGCACAAGCTCAGCCCCAGCCAGCCCCTGCTGCCGAGAGGCCTCTGCAGCAGCCCAGCCACCAGGGTGGAGCTGGCACACACAGCACTGCCCCCTCAGCTGACCCAGCCTGACAAAGGCCCCTCACTCCCCTCTGCTCCCAGGGACACTCAGGGCAGCACCAGAGGTTGTGGCTGGTTTGCAAATCCCTCACAACAACTGTTAAAAACCCTCCCAAGGTTCTGCATCGCTGCACAGCCTTAAAACAAAGCCTTGGTAACCAAGAGCAGCTGGTCACCTCCTCTTAAGGTATGAAACAGTTCAGGAGACAAATCTGGCCCTCATTTTAACCAAGAAAAACAAGGAATCAACAATATTGAAGCATTTTGAAAATTAGAAGGGTAAAGTACTAGCTGGAAGAGTTTGGATTCTGGTCTGCATAACTATCTACCATGCAAGAAGTAATTCTGTGTAAGACTTCTCAAAATGTAAGTAAGAACAACCAATAAACTTCTGGGAAGATCAGAGAAAAACTTTAGTAATTAAGTATCAAAAATCATAAGAATTTGTGTAGTTATTCTAGCAAGCAGACACCTGTTCAAAATGCACATCTCAAGCTTTTCCTTGGTACAATGAAAATAAAATAATTTCCACAACTGCACATATCCTGTGCACGTCTCTTACAAAAAACCAAAACTAAACCAAAAGCCCAGACAATTCTACATTCCCTAGAGAGGAACTACACTCTTCTGTTTGGCTGGTAACTCATCTTCAAAGGTAGTACAGTCTGTCTGAAAGCATCAGGTTTGGTTCTCTGTGAATACTCTGACCAACAAGGAAAGCCAATTTATGAGCGTACTGGCAAGGAGCAGGTACTCTGATAATACCCTGCAGAAAGGGGAAAAGGAGAAAATAAGGCAATTATTTTCAGGTAATTTAAATAAGCATGCAATCACTGTAACAAGACCCCTGGACCTCTGAAGTCTGCATACTTGTGAAGTTTCTGTTCCCTGTTGTTTATGCTGATTTGTGAAAATAACTTTACATACACCAAACACAACAGAAGAACAGATGCAAAGAACCCCAAACTTCCCAACTGCAGTGTCCTCCTGACACCTCTTACACAGGTTTACATTCAGTGCTGGGCCTTGCAGAAGGTGGGACATGGGCTCAGGTGTGTCTGGATTTCTGGCTGCCAAAGTGACAAAGCTGAAGCACACCTCAGGCAGGAGCTGAGCGTGTGCTGAGCTGGGCGTGCAACAGAGGCCTCGAGGGAAATGCAACAACACAGCTCCACCTCCACACAAAGGAGTAGGGATTTCTGCAGCTAAGAAACTATTTCCATTTTGCTTCTGACACAGAATTTGGGTACAATACTCACAACAAGTATATGCTAGAGAGAAAAAAGACTACAGCCATCTTCAGAGAGATCAGGTAACTATAAACCATCCAGTCCCCAAACCACTCTAGGTGCCTAGGCAACCTTGCAGGCTTTTTGGAGCTGCAGGGGCGTTTCAAGGACACCTGTTCTACCTTCTTGCAGGCTGTACCTGCCCAGATGCACCCTGTGCCTGCCAGGGAACACTCACCGACCAGTTGTAGTACATGTGGCACAGTTTGTAGGTCAGGCGCTGCACGTGGTCTGGTTTCAGCTGGCTGGTGTCGTAAATTACATTGTAATGAGTCGGTGCAACACAGCCGTTCTTCACTGTCTGGCTCACGATGAAGAAATCGTACCTGCCAGAGGAAAGCAGACCCCACCAGTCTGTTACAGAAAGGCCAGTGTGTCCTAGAAAAATGCAAGTCCCCATGTGTTTGTCTTGTTTTCCTCGAGTCACTTTATGCTTATTGAGTAAACCCCAGAAGGATGCCTAGGCTTTGACCACAAAAGGTTCCTCTGTGTCTGAAAGGCCAGGAGACCCAGAGGAACATGAATAATCCTACTATACGGACCAGGTCTTGAGACCATAACAACCTTAACTATTTCTTCTATCCCGTTTTCCTCCTGATAAACACCCTGCACATGTACTTAGCTTACACTGCTCATTTCCTCCAGCCCCTGAGCCACAGAAGTGTGGGAAGTATTTTTACACTTGACCCTGCAGTCCATGTACTATTGGATGTATTTCCTTTCTGACCAGGCTGCTGGCAGGAGCAGTGTTACCTCTGCAGGAACTCACCACTCTGGTCTGGTCACCACTGTATCAACAACAGTCCCAGGGGGTGGGTTTTTGAGTCCTCCACCAATTTCTGCAAAGAACCTGGCACCCACTCGTTTCTTCACCACAATCACAGTGAGTCTCGGGCTAAAAAGGAAAAGGGAAAAAACAGTACTCTCCTAGAAAACTGCACTAGGAGTATTTCAGGAGCACATTTAACAGTCAGGCTACAATCAACCAATGGGACAAAAGTAAATTATCCCATCCATCAAGAATGCCCAAAGAGTGGATGTGCACACATGCGTATGGCAGTAACGTGGCTCATGTACTAAGAATTTTCCTATTATATTACAAGTCAAGTATCTGAAATCATGTAAATAATCATCAGAAAAGCAGTTATCTAAGCTCAGGTGAAAATCAGTCAGGATGGAAAGCCAACACAGTCTTCATCCACAGCCTTGTTTTGTATCCCAGTGTTTATTTCTCTGGCAGTGTAAAGAAGAGGGTTGGTAGAAACAGATTTACCTGTAGTCAGTACCAATACTCTTCAAGCAATCCAGAAATTGAGGCACTTCATAATTAACCAAAGTATTGAGTTGTCCATCTCCAACACCATCACGATACACAAAAATACGAGAGGGCAAACACTTATTCCACTTAGACCAGTTCCTCAGAGCAGCTTAAAAAAACAAAGAGTAAAAACCATTAGTTGTAATGACAATTCATTCCAAAACAAAAGTGATTTTTATTCCTAGAAAAACAGCAGTAAGTTGGAAAACTCAGGTTTTCAATCCTTCGGTAATCGTGAAATGGGTCAGCATCATGCTACACAAATATACCTGCAGGAAGAGCAGAACAGAAAGGACCCAAAGAGACACCTGCTCTACTGGCCTCTCTCATTGCAGGAGCTGCCCTCCTGGAAATCAGACTCCCTTAGAGCATTCTTGGAAGTGCACTGCTCAGTAGTTTTTAATTATTGCAAAGAAACCTATCAGTGAAAGATTTATACAAGATGCTATTCATTTTTAGCAATATTTATAACTGAATGTTTAATCTGTTGTTATCCAAGTGCAGGTTGGTAAAGCCTCCCCTCAGGGCAGCAGGAGAGGAGGGTTTTGAGGAAGCTGAATTGTCAGTTCTTAGATCTGGCTCCACAAGAGCCGAACTCCTTCCCTTTCCTTCCCTTACTTTGCAAGCAAGCTTTGATTCCATCCACAAGTTCTTGCCCACGACTTTGAACAACGCAGCGGGAGAACCACCTGTGAAGAACAAAATCAAAGTGACATTCAAAGCATTTCCTAGGCTTACTGCAATGATGTTATTTTTAAAATGCCCATGACCACTTAGTTTTACGGGTTGTGGGTCAATGCAGCCAAGGAAGAGTTGGGGTTCCATGAGAATATTCTCGTTGTGGTAAAAGTGCCGTAGCATGACTTAAAATTCTTCTCAACCAAGAAAAGCCTTTCACACAAGTCAACTCAAAAGGGGAAAGACATTGTCACCTTGATGCCCTCTGTTCATCCCAGCCCTGTCTCCACTACTTGACCCCTCTCTCAAGCAATGTGGGAAAAGGACAAGGCCACTCCTTCAAGGGATGCAGTGGGAAAAATTCACAATCTATTTCTTATTAACTATTACAGCAAACCAATTTTGAATTTTCCTGATGTACCACCACACTGAAGCTGTTTTTCAGTCAAAGGAAGGTTATTTTTTTTACTGTTTTGGGGTTTTTTTGCCTTTGGCACTCTGATCTTACCGTGTCACTGTTTGATTCAGGCTGGCGACAAAGCCCGCAATCGACTGTTTCCCAGAGACGGTGTCATGGTAACAATCAATGCCCACAATCATCACCTGCTTCAGCTGCAAAGCAATCACACACAGCACGGATCCATGTGGCATACGGGGCTTGCTTTTTAAATAAAGTCTAATAAAGAGGAGTTAGCATTTACAAGAAAATACTTACGGGGATCTCAACACTCCAGAGTTCTCCACCCATTTTACAGTTCATTTGCAAGGCAATTTTTGTTGCTACCGTCATGATAGTCTGCGGTTTACTCAAAGTGCGAGCCAGCACACACTGGCTGGGGATGGGACAGTCTGTACACAAGTATTTCTTGATGGCATCGTATTTATCCTTTCGGGAACTAGACAAGATACAAACTACCTTTGAAGAAAAAATAATCCTTGTAAGAAGCTGCATTCTCTGAGTTATACAGCAGTTAAAGAGTTCTTCGGGAAAAACTTCTTATGCTCAAGAGAAATATTCAAATGTTCACAGTGAAAGAAAACTGCAAAGTGTCAGTGGCTGTACTTCAGAACCAAAGGCTCTTATCCAGAAGGATACCCATGGTCAGTGTTAGGTTTGCACAGGAGGATGAGGAGGTATGTAGTGGATTCTCAGGAGCCCAGAGTTGTATTTCTGAGAGCAAATCCCACTAAACACCAATTACAGAGATAAACAGGATTTGAAATTATGGATTCAAATACATACTATGTTTATGTCAGGGGTAACCCTTTGCTGTAAAACCCTTAAATAAGCTTCTGTTCTGTCATCTACTTCAATCCTGAAAACAAAGAGAAAATGCTTACAGAAAAAGAATAACTAACAGCTCTTGAAACTTCAGCAAAAGCATAAAAGCTCACTACACATCAATAGTGTACGAAATGTCACATTTACAGCTATTAACAAGCTTACCACTTTCACACATCTGAACATTAAAAGGAATCACTTCCAAACTTAGGCTTCCAAACACAAGGAAATTCAAAACTAAAGGCAAATACAGGTACTCAAGGGAGGATACTTGCAAGGAGAACAGATCAGAACCAGAATATATCTTAAGTCAGCAGAAAATACTCCTTAGAGAAGGGCTTGCTCAATGACTGTCTAATACTTCTTAGTTCTGGCATATGAAGAGCTCTCAGAAATAAAAGTATGAGTAAGAAAAGTCAATCGCAAGAGAAAACGGAACAATCTGCATACTGAAAGCAACTTTGCTTTATTAAGAATCTCACAGACATTGGGTGTGTGACACACCACACCCTCCCCTCACTGAACACGGCAACGACTTCTCGCTCAGCATAGCGAGGATACTCACATGTTTGGCTTGTTCATGCGGATGCCCATGGACGGGGTGACCTTGAAGAGGCTCTGCAGCAGGGTGTTGGCCACGTCATAGTTGCGGCGGGTGTAGATGAGCAGCCAGGTGTCCATGGGCACCGAGCGGATCAGGGGCACGCCGCGCGTCTCCTTGGTCCAGTCGGCAAACTGAGGGTTGTAATCGAACTGCAGAGCAAACAGCTCACGTTTTACAACACCTCTGACTTCATTCACATCTCCACTGCTCATATGGGTCATCCTACCTGTGACTAACATACACTGTCTGTGTTCTAGCTACTGAACTGAAATAATTAGTGGCGTCTCATCTGAAAGCCTTAGTACCTTTTTAACAGATGGAAACTAATGAGAAACATCTCTAGTCTCCCAGTCTATGTATCTGACCAGAAGGACTGTTCTGCAAGGATGACCCTATTGTGATGGAGTGCCTCCAAGGGTTTCTAATCACAACTTGGGAACAATTTAAGAAATTTGCAAGTCTCCTGCTTGGACAAAGACTTGTGTATGATGTTTTCACTCTTTATCCTTCACTTAAAAACCAAAAGGTACTATTTCCTTCCTTAAGAACTTGTTTCATCAGTGAGACGGAAGATTTTAGAAGTTGATTTATTATTTACCATGGTTCCTGATTGAAAGATCTTTTCTCCTTGAACAACTCTTCCTGTAAAGGACACTGATTTATAATCAAAGCTTAAACCCCAGTTTCGGAGCTCCTTCTGAACATTGTCATCTCTGTTTAAAAACAAGATTTGAGTTAAAAACGTGATAAATTTGTTCCTGCTGACTTTTTTAAAACTAGTAAGATATCAGAAGTTTAGTTGAGAGAAGTTTGTTATACAAATCTCTCATGAGACAGAAGTAGAGAGGACAGAGGTGCCATACTTTTGGATGTAGTTCAGAAGCCTCCCAAGCTCGCGCTGCCTCTGCTCGGGTGGCAGCCGTGTGTGGATGGCCAAGTCTTTCATCATATTGAAATCACTGCGCATCTTGTCCGTCAGTCCTGCCAAGAGCAAAGCCTTTTCTGAGTCCAAGTTAAGACGAAGGACTATGAAAATTAAACTTGCAGCTCGTGCAGATTAGTGATGCATGTCCTGCAGACACAGGAAGTGGTGGCAGTAGTAGCCAAAATTTTCAGTTGCTTCCTGTACATACATCCCCACTGGCACAGAAAAAACATCCTGGACTTATGTACTTGAGAGGAAACCACACAAGGCATTGCAGCTCTTCAGTTCCATTTTCAAATCAAAACAAACAGTGCTGAGAGGAATGGGTACCGCTAGTGCAAAGTGAGTATCTCGGAGCAAAACATATATTCAGGTATCTTACAAAATTACCAATTTTGAGTAAATTGCTCTTTTTCAACAGAAGTTCTACCACCAAAACTCTCTACAAGTTTTCAGAGTGCTGATGTTGAACACCATACCCAGACACTATGCAACAACAAACCCCCTTGAACTTTCCAGTCCCATTTAAATATCCAATCTTTTAGCTACAAAATGTGTTCCTAAACTCATAATTATACAAACAAAACAGTTTTCCTGACCTCTGCAGAAAGCTGCTGTCAGAATATCTCCTTCAGTAGGCATTATGGTTTGACAGATGCTTTGATATGGAAAAATTCTACAGTACCTGTTAGGGAGCACAGCTCTGGAATTAGAGCCACAGATCCTTGTATGTTCCCTCTCCTCCTCTTCATCTGACTGATGAGGACAGGCTGCATCCAATCACTAATTTCTATGTTATATTGCTGTATCAGAAATACAGACTGCATGTTAATTTACTCATAGCAAACAAGTTATTCATAACAAACATTATTTCTGAATAATAATACTCACTTTAGAAAACAAGTATTGTTCCCAAAACAAATAAAACCAAAAGCAACTAGTAACCTTTTTCAATTACACATCTCAGAAGAAGTGGTTTTGTCACAAAAGGCAAAGCAGGGAAGCACTATTCTCTCAACTGATGCCATCAAACTACTGATGTGTAACAGACAACAGAAACAAAGCTTGTGCCTTGCTCGAAGCATTATCATCTGAGGTATCTAACTCAATATTGGGATACTCCTTCCAGTTCAGCAATGGACAAAGTTCCTGCCCTACAGAGCAATTTAATTCAAGAAATCACAGGAATCAAACAAGACTGCCAAGTGAAGTTTCTGAAATTTAACCTTCACATAACCTTAAGTTCCATCCTGTTTCCACTGAAGCTGGTACGCATGAAGACCTGTCAATTACAGTGGGAGGCCTCAATGGTCAAGCCACGACAGACACACTCAATCCAGAGGCACCTCGGCTTTCCCAACCTCAGCTCTGCATGCTGTGACAATGTATCTGTATTCCTCGCACATTACTTGTTCCTGCTTCCACCTTCCCAATGCTTCCTTTCGAGTTTTCCCAAGAGCTCCCTGCTCATCCCTGCAGCCCTCCTACCAGAATAACTACTCCCTGGGATGGACTACTCCCACCAAACCATGCTGTGCAGGTTAGTTACTGATCTCAGATTACACAGTGTCCTTTAAACAGAATTCTGTTAAAAATACTATGAATTACAAATCCATGCATCCTAAGTAAACCTGTAACAATGACTGAACATTTCAAGTTAAAGCATAAAACACACAGTGAAGTTTTCATACCTTTTTGTAGTACTCCACAAAGCTCATCTCAGAACCATCTGATTTTCTAAAGGTACCCTTTGGATTGTTATCCCAGTCGATGTCATCAATTCTGTATGTTCTGTTATTGTACCTACATAAACATTTCATCACTTTTTGTTTAAATCTTACCTCAAACAGAAAAGAACTACACTGTGGGATGACAAAGTTACTGTCAGTACTCATGCAAGTTGGAAGTTTTGCTCCTTTCAGAAGCAATAATTTCAAGTTTTCAATTGTAATAGGCTGTCAATTCTAGGACAAGCTGAACTGTAGTAAAACCAAAGAAAACCAGGGTGTAGTTCCTGCTTTTGCAAATGCTGTCATCTTGATTAGTTTGCTAGCTTAATAGTCACAGCATTTTCAGGCTTTCTGATGCTTTATTGCCTACTTCAGGACATGGAGCATAAAGAGCTCTCCAAGACAACAAGAGTCCAAAAAGACTTACTTTGTGAGAACAATTAAACCAATCAGCTCTTTAGCACAGGTGTCTCTAAATCTTTCCTCTCCAACCTGGGAGTGAAGGCTGTGCATAGTATCCAGCACCGTCTCCCCACGCAGAACCTTATGGCTCACGTCTGCACACAGCATGATGTTCTCCTCATACTGCAGGATGGAACTTGTGAAGCCCAGCCACACCATCAGCCTGGCAAAAGAGAACACACAAAATCTTAGTGTGCTTCAGAGCATCTTTATCCTGCCCACTTTCACAGACACCAGAGTGCAGTGATGGCACAAAGAAGCCATTATCCAAATACAAACAAGCTCTTAAAGGTTAACAAAATCGAAAATATTTTCCAGGTAGCTATCTTTAGTCAGCTAAGAAATCCATTTCATACTATTAAGTATCTCACAGACAAAGTGTGTAGGTATTGAGGACACTTTTAAAAGAGAAAGACCAGCAGTTTATCCAGCAGGACACTGCCCAGTTCCTTCCATCAACCAGGCTGTACAGGTTAGATTAATGGCAGAGAGTGCACCACAGCCACATGATGTGCCCCCAGGCAAACTCAAGCCTACCAACTTGTACAGCAGGCCCAGGCCCAGCCAGGAGCACCAGGCACCCTGCAGGGATCCTGCAGGGAACAAGGATACCCCTGACAGCCAGCAATCCTTGCCCCAGTACCCCTCGAAAGCCAAGGGCTTCTGCCTAACCTGTGATTAGGGATGCTGACTGGATCACTTGGGTTGTAATAATTACGTCCAATCTGCTGCAAATTCAGCATCTTCAAAAGTCTAAAAATAGAAAAATGAATGTAGTTTAGCATTATTACTACTAATAATACTACTATCAGCCTAATTACTAATCATCATAATACTAATCATAATTACTGTCATTGTCACATCATGCATGGCCCAATCCCTATGCACAAACTCATTCTTTAAATATGAACTTCTCATTAAACTCAATCTATACACGTCATGGACACTTATTAACAACAATCAGGTGAGAAGTTCACGTCCAACTCCACCCTTCACCAACCAGCTGAAGGCAGCAGTTCAAACAGGCTGTTTCAGGTGAACCATACAGGCCAGGTACCAAGGCTAAGAGGAAAGACTACAGTCACCAAGAAGAAATGGCCAGTTCAATGTCCTGCTCTGTTGCTTGCTTTAAGAGGCAAACCCACACACGCAAAGGAGGGCAGGGTGTTCTAACTGCCTACAACAGCATGAACTCCTTTCACACTAACATGGCCCAGAAATACACACAACTGCACATTACAGTACTGCCAGATGTGGTTGGCTCCACGGGAATAGTAGCCAGAAAGGCTTAAAAATTTACATTTATAATACTTATTTATTGTAGCCTACTCCTCAGAATGGAAAAACTTACGTCAGATATTTTTAGAGTAACTTCTTATAAAGACATAACTTGTACAGCAAACCTTCTAAAAATGATGTTGTAAAACTGCAGACAAGTAGGTGAAGTAGGTGGCAACTCATTAGTGAGAGTGACTGTTATCTTCACATCCTCCCCATTTCGAGTCCTACTGAACAGCTCAGTAACCTGAGAAAGTGAAATGAGGTTAACAAAACCAGAGCAAACAGGGCTGTCTCTGGACTTTGCTCCAGAAATATCAAACTGGACTTAAGCCATTTTTATTCTAAGCAATAATTCAAGACTAACTCAATGTGGATTCAATCTCCCACTGGACTGTAAACTACAACCTGAAAGACTCTGCTCATCGGGGTGGAGACAACTTGGGGGTAGAATGGGGCTATCCCTAGAGCAGCTGAACTTGAGATGAAGGCAGGGACATCACTTACCTATTCCATGACAGGAAAAAGACTCAGCTTGAGGAAATAAACTTAACATATTGCCAACTAATATATATTTAATTACTGCTTCAGATACTGGGAAGCAAAAAGACAGAGATTAGCACATACGGTGAAAACCTCTTCCCCCTCTCTCTTTTCCAAACTCAGCTTCACGCTGGACTCCTCTGTGAACAGCACTGGCTACACCCAGTCCCTGCAGCGAAGCAAAGAGTGGCACAAGGCACAGAGGACAAGAATTACTACCAGTAGAGAGGTGTTTTCCCTCTGGTGCTCCTTTCTTCTCAGATTTTTCTTTGCTCTGCAATTTTTCCTTGCTTTTTAAATATACAGAAGTGCCTACAACTTTGCTGATGGGCTCAGCTTTGGCCTGTGATGGGTCCATTCTGAAGCTGGCTGGCAATGACTGAGTGCAACACAGGGCTGACCCTGATCCTTTCCTATAGAAGCCACCCTGACCCCTCCAGGTACCAAAACCTTGCCACATGCACCCAACTCATCCACCCTTTCAATTATGGGGTGCTAAAACACAGAAGGTATGAAAATATGTAAGTACAAAGGAAACTAAAGGAGAAATACTGTCTGTACTATCACTTCTGTGCAGAGGATGATTCTAACCTGCAGAAATTAAGCATTAGAATCGGAAGTTTATTACCAAATTTCTCTACACAAACAAATTAGCTTATACTGATATATTCAATCCAACTAAACACTGCTTGTGGGGCATCAATTCCCTACCTTTACCCTAGCTAGTAAGAAATAACAATAAAATGCAAGTCATGATAAAAATTAAAATGGCATTCTCATATCATACCTTATTCTCCAGTTTCTTTGGCAGGAATAATATGGACCCATCAAAGGCATGGGTCTTTCCAATGGTCTCCTCGTGCTGGAAGAGCAGAGCTGAGCGCAGGCGGCGCGCCTCCATCTCGGGGCTGTAGCCAACGTGGTACTGGTACAGGGCCCACTGCGGGCGCGACGTCAGCCGGAAGTGGTTGGTGGTCAGCTTGATCATTTTTCCTGAAAAACCTGAAATGAGAGCACACGTGGTAACAGTTACAAAATGTTACCAATGTTGCAGTCATTCAACAGCACCGAGACATTTCTTTAAGCTATGGCAGTCAGACAAAGATTAGAGATCAGTCGTTTCTGCATCTGCTCTAACTCAGTGAGCTATGGCTCGTTGCTATCAGACACTCATCCGCCCTCTGGAGTGTTCTGTAAAGCCTTCAGCTGCCAGGACAACTCTCCATGCTCCTCTTCAGGTACCACAAACAACTTCTTATCTCTTTCTAATACGCTCTAAAGAATTTTTTTTACTTTAGGGGCTCTTTAGGGGAAACTAAGAGCAGAAATAAAGGAAACTATCTTTAATTTCCAATTGCTTATATGTCTAGAGTCTAATTGAAACATACCAGTTTTGGATTCTTGAACATGCACCATGGCTTGCCGGGTGTTTACCCCAAGGTCATGGAAATCTCTGCGACGTCCACCCCTATCTCTTAAAGACAAATCCTGGAGTCCTGAGGAAACCTGTAACCCTGTTGTTTAAAATTTGAGAGAATCACAATCAAGTAATAAATAACTTAATGTACTATCATACATTAACAAATAAAAATATATAATGCAATTAATCTCGAAAGGCATTAAGACAAATTTAAGAGTAATCATGAAATGTTAAATTTCAGCTTTTGCTATGTAGCAAACATCTGCCAAATCTCAGTAATAAATCTCATTCTGAAAAGGAAAAAAGACAAGTACAGTGTAAAGGATGCCTTAATTGTAGTCTCTTCTAAACACGTGCTCTTGTGGACACTGAACTTCCCAGCCTTTCTCACCTTCTGGCCTTCTCTCCTGCAGGGTGCTCTCATAGCCGCGCAGGCGCCCGTGGCCCCCGGGCTCTTCTGACTGTGCTGGAGGAACATGGAACTGCTGGAGCTGCTGCAGCTGCTGCAACTGCTGCAGGTGCTGCAGCTGCTGGGGGTGCTGCAGCTGCTGGGGGTGCTGCAGCTGCTGGGGGTGCTGCAGCTGCCGCCGGCCACGCAGCTGGCCAGGCATGCCCTGCTGAACCTGCCACAGGTGGGAACAAACAGCGACTTCAACAGAGCATTCAAATACTCCAGTGCAAGATTTATGTACATTTAAATCCTTTTTTTCCTACACTAAGCAGTAGAGTTCTACTATTCTACACCTGAAACTCAAAATTACTGGAGTATGGAAATCTTTTAGTCATTATTCATTTAACTAATAGCTAATGCAAATCTCCTCTTTCCAAGCTCTAACTAAAATTTATGGACTTCTCATTTTCTACAGTCCCTCTGATACCTCAAGTAACTGACTAGTTACTCTATAAAAACATCTTTTGTAATTTTAGTGTCTAATGAATAAATAATATTAAAAACTGTCATGGCTGGAAGAACAGCAACCTTAAGCCACGAGCAATCCCACAATTCAGTTTCATGTTACTGGAAACTTAATAAAATGTCCTTAATAAAACAGAGCTATATTAACTGCACACCCAGCAGAATATATGCATACACACATAGAACATATAACACATCTGCCTGATATTAAAATAGGAAGTAGGTGAGGTTTGAATCTCAAATCCTGGTCACACTCATAAGAAGAAAACCAACTTACAGGTACATCTCCTACAGTAGGAAGAGGAGGTGTCTGTCTGGGAGGTCTTCCTCTGGCTCTGGCTCTTCCCGTCATCTTCTAAAATAAGCAACCTACAGCATTAGTGTTCCAGCTTCTCCTTCCCGTCCTTATCCCAATAAATACTATGAGCAGCACTATAGCATTTGCCCTGCCCATCCCTGCAGAATTCGCTGCTCGGGGATCTCCACACTGACAGAGCCATAAGGGCAGCCTGGGGAAGGCCTTTGCAGGCCGGTTTGCAGGGACTGGCACAGGCCACCACAAATCTGAAGCTGTTGAATTAGTCAGAGAGGAAAGCCCGGCAGGATCTGCGGCCTCAGCCAAGCCTAACCCAGGGCCTTCTGACGTTCCTTCCCGCTTCACCGGAGACTGGATTCAGCCCGATTTGTTACCTTACACCGGGAGCACGTGCCAGCGCTGAGGCCTGCTCAGTCCCGCGCATTCTCTCCCCTCACAGCCACCGCTCCTGGGCCCGTGGGCCTGGCCCGAGCTTCCCTGCCCGCCTCGAGCAGTTTGTGGGGCCAAAATCCCCTACCAGAGCCGACCCCCTGTCCCACACCCGCCCTCGGCCTTACCTCCGCCTGCGCACGGGGGACACTGCTCCTACCCACTCGCCTGCAGACGGCAAGCCGCTTTCCCCAAAGCTCCGCACGATTTTGTCCCCGCTGGAGCCGCCGCGCCTGACGCAGGCCGAGCCCGGGGCAGCCCCGGCCCCACCGCGCCCTCAGCACGGAGGCCGCACGGCACGCGACAGCAGAGCGAGGCGGGAAGGCGCCCGCTGCGCCGATTGGCTGCCGAGCGTTGCCGGAAAGTGCCGAAGGGAGCCGAAGGAAGCCGAAGGGCGGTGCTTGCTCCGCCCTCACGGCACCGCCTCTTGAAGCCGTGCCCGCGGGGATGGCGGGGACTCTGAACAACCGGGGATGGCGGGGACTCNCTGGGCTGTACCGAGGGCTGTACCCGGGGGCTGTACCGGGGGCTGTACCGGGGCTGTACCGGGGGCTGTACCGGGGCTGTACCGGGCATGGCGGGGCTGTACCGGGGGCTGTACCCGGGGCTGTACCGGGGCTGTACCGGGGCTGTACCGGGGGCTGTACCCGGGGGCTGTACCGGGGCTGTACCGGCGGCTGTACCAGGCGTGGCGGCGCTGCTCCGGTCAGGCCCCGGCGGTGCCTCCGCGGTGTCCCCGCTGCAGGCTGGCCCCGGGTGCCACGGGGCAGCGCTCCCGCTCGGACGGTTCGCTCCTCCGGCAGCCCGCTGCTCGCCGGTGGATTTCGGCTGGCCAGGAGGCGGAGCAGTCGGACAAGAAATGAAGAACCGGACCGGCGCTGTCCGGGGAGCGGGGCAGCGCCAGAGCCGGGGCTGTGCTGCCGCTCGGACACGGCAGCAGCTCCCCCGCCACCTTTCCGTCGACCCTGTTTCTTTCTGCTGATAGCATCTACATTTGCCAAGTTGATATATTTTGGGAAATTTAAGATCAATCGGATGCGGTACATGAAAACCTATCGAGTAATTGAAAATATTTTGAAGTGTTTCCAGTTAGTGCACGTAACATGCACGTGTTTAATGCTCTCTATCTCGCTGCAATAAAATAAATATCAGTCCTTAGAAACTGTGACTTCTTAACTGACTGATCAAACTGACATGGAACTATGAAACAATGAAACACAACCCTTACCATAAGAAGATCTATTCAGACGTGTTTTCACTTTGACTGTGTTAAGTGATAAATAACAACGCTGCCCGGGAAGTGCAGACCCTGCTGGCAGTGGTGCAGGCTGTCAGCAGGAGCGATGTGACACTCCCTGGTGCAGCACCGGCAGCTCAGAGCCCTGAGGGACCCTCCTTGCCCAGAGGGACACTGTCCAGCAGAGCAGCAGTCAAACAGAGGGCACGGCACCTTCTGCTGAGTGCTGAGGCTGTTACAGAGAACCGTAACTTGTATTTTGGACTTCACAACGTGCGGGGAAATGGTCCGAAGTGGGAGTTAACTCTCCAGCAAGCTTTTCCGTGGAAAGCAGGGTGTGTAGATGGCACCAGGGCTCACATGCACCGTTTCTGTTTACAAGTGTGCCTTTGCTTACAGGTTAAAAGGCCGTGATGTGTTTGGAGACAATGACTTCAAGCGACGAGGGAGAACATTCCCTGATAAATACTTGCCTTTGTGAAAGACCACTCTGAGGTCATTCACAATTTTTGAGGTTCCTGCAGTGAACAAGGTTCCTTTTCCTTGTTCTCTGCTACTCCAGGTAGAAGTGGGTGACACTGTTTACATTAATCCTTAGGTAATAGGAGTATCTCTTTTTGTTCATTTCTATTGTCAGTCTGACCTCAAAGCCAGTTTTCTTGTGCTTACTGTGTCAGCACAGCAACCCACTCGGGAAGCCAGATTCTCTTTCACAAGTTAAGAAGCAGAGCCTTCGGACTGTGGAAGTGTGGATGTTGCTGCTTAAGGACAGCTGAAGCACTTTTAGCACGTGATTTCCATAATTCACATATAAATCTGGATAAATATTTAACAAACTCGGTGCATACACCCCGATGAGGCATGTTCAGTGCTTCTAAGAGCAGTGATTACTCCTTGCCATGGGCTCTTCACCCACAGTGGCAACTTTTATTGCTCTGTAGCCTGCAGAACTCTCCAGTGGGTCAGAGGTTTAAAGCTGCAGAAACACAGTATGCAGATTTTTTTGGCTCAGCAGTATTTTAAGATAAACAGAATATGAAGATGTTGTCAAAGTCATTTGCGTTATGTAAATCACAAGAAAGCAGAATGTGTGTGTTGGAAAGAGTTATGTTTGTTTATTCATTTAAAATATCTGCCTGCTTAATGGTTTTTTTACGCCAAATTCCTTACATTTCATTGCAGAACTTAATTATCTTTAGAAGGGAGTAGTTAAAAGTACTTAATCAGGCTGGCTACCTACAGCAATTCCTTATTAAAGTGAAAATAAACAGCAACAATAAGCACTCTAATTTTTATGTGTGGGCTGTCAGACAGTTAATTAGTACTTAGTGAAAGATAGGTTCCAGTTTGGTTCACAGTCTTTCAGACCTGCTTTTTTTAAACAATTCGATCCAGTTAAAACTGGCCGTGCAGGTGCCCTTAGAGGATTTTCGTAGTCAGAGGGAATGTGGAAAAGGCAGCAGGTCCATCATGTCCCTAGCCCAGGCTGGCTCACAGAAACACCAAGACAAACAAGATTTGGAAAATGGCAACTGTTTGCATTTCATTTTTTGTGTTGCCAAAAACCCTCCCAAACTGGACTCCAACACGTCAAAATATCACATGTGAATTTTTTTCCCCCCAGCTCTTTGGCTTGGACTCTGCTTTGATGTTTGCTTTACCCATGATGCAATTGTTTTTGCCTTCTGTCTCCTGTTGCTACAATGAGCCATTTCCCATCCATGTCATCTCCAAAGGGGAAAGGACCGCATGGAAACAGAACAAAGAACACAGAACAAAAGAAAATCAGGGATTTTTCCAAAGGCCCATTTGATGTACAAGTATAAACAGGAAAAAGATGCCTGAGGAGGTAGGAGGCAGGAACTGTACCAGCAGACAGCTGTGTAGTGAGCAGCACTTGGGGATCCTGAATGGCACATAAATAAGAAACTCCAGTGCACAGAGTGAGGAAAACACTTCACTGCCTTCAGCGTGATGTTTAAGTGTATTGCAAACGCCTCACAGTGAAGGCTGAACTCTTACCTTCATACATTTCTTGTGGCACCATGACCAGGAATCACCAGCTCTTTCGGTTCTAGCCCCAGAAAAGGCACTCTCTACAGACAGAAGAATAAAACCCATTATTTGCTGTGCTGGACAAGAGGAAACAAGGAGTCCTTCAGAACAGAGCTCAGTAACTTGCATGCATAGCTAGGTTCTTAGAAGCCCAACACGGTGCTCCTGAATCTCATTAAATATTTGTTAAGAAATTTTCAAATGGGAATTTCTCAAAAATAAGCATTGGAATTCACATTCCTGTGGTAGGTATTAACTAGCTGTGAGTCTGGACCACAATGTTTTTACATTCTTAATTAGTTTTTTCCAAAAGTGAGAGAGGTAAAGTTTTAAAGACTGTGTGGTATCTGAAATACTAGCATGAGCTGACAGCCTTGCTTCTTCCCAGTGCAAGCTTTGAGTGGCACATTTGGTTTCCTGTACTGGAGCCTGGGACAGAGGAACCAATGTGCCTGCCCTGGCTGGAGTGTGGGGCACGGGCAAGGCAGCATTCACATCCCAAAGCAGAAAGCAAAAGGCATGTGACAGAAAAGAGAAAAAATTGCCACTAAGGACAACACACAACTGCACAACAAATATCATGGAAGTACTCTCTCTCAAGAAGAGAGAAAATAAAGGTTTCAACTTTGTATTTCCCTGCTGCTCTCTAGGCTGCTTTTTTCATTCCTAATTTCTGATTTTTTCTTTCAGATTCCTACTCCTTTTGTCTGAGCCCTTCTTCCCTTAGAACAAGCCTTGCTGTATCCTTGGAGCAGGTGTAGGACTTTCTCCTGTTCCCCTGGCCCCATGTGCTCTGTGCAGACAGAGGCAGCCTGCCTTTGGGGCTGTGCTCCTGGGATCTGCAGCTCCTCCCTGCTCACTCCCAGCCCTCTTCTGCCACCCCGGGCCCTCCTTTCCTCTTATTTACACACCATCGTACCCCTGCTGAAACTTCCTCGACTCTTCCTCTTCCTCTCTGTCAGCTTGATACTTTCTGTTAATTTCTGCCCATTCACAATCCAGATCAGGCCTAGCTGACATTTATTTTGTGTGCAAATCCTGTGTGAACTGAGCAAGAGGTGATTTGCCATAAGTGCTCAATAACATCTGTATTAAATGGAGAGGTCATATTGTACAGACAGGAACAAGGCCTCCAGAAGTTAATACTGTAATTAGATTTGTGAACCATATTCAGTAAATAATATCCAATTCCGTAAGGTGTGTGTTCTGGAAGATATCCTTTATTACTTATATTTTTAATTAGCAAGAGGAGATGGAGAGTTGGTGTAGGGAGTATGTTAGAATAGAACAGTGTTTTGATTCAGATATTATACAGTAAAATGGGATATTTCAGCAGAGAGGCTAACAAGAATTCTCAAGTTTAGCTAGATTGATTTCAGCTCTTTTAGCAACCCAGTTTGATCTAATTGTCTTTTTATTGCTGTGAACATTCCTGAATTATGCAGAGAATTTGGGTTATGTGATTTAGTGTTGGATTAAAAAATGTCACAGCTTAACTTTCTTTAAAATAGTGTAGGACTTTGTTCACAGTCAACGAAGTTCATTATTTTTTTGTTCAAAGCCCAGCTGCAGGCCTGGAGCATTTCTCATAAATATCAGGAAGTACCCGAAGCCACAGTCAGGATTAAAGAGTTGATCTGAACCTTAGATCTCAGCTTTAAAGCTGTAATGTACAGTGAATTTGGTTTCATGGTAAAGGAAATGGTAATTGCTGAAGTATGTTTTCATAAGTTGCAAAATCATTCTTGAAATGTTTTCGTGGAAACCTCTGTCAGTGCCGTGCATGAGAATGAGTGGCCTGGTGGCACTGAGGTTCTGCAGGGCCACAGCTCTGGGCTGGTGTGTTGGTGACACTGACACGGGCACAGCTTGGTGCTCAGGCAGCACCCAGAGCACCGAGCAAGGGCATTCACAGCTTCAGTATTCCCAGAAATTCTTCGGGAAGATGGGTCGGGGTCTTGGGTGTCTGACGAGCACACGCCCGTGACAACCAAGAACACAAATCCAGGAGTGATAGCCTGAGCTACAAAAGGCAGAGTGCATTCCTCAGGGTAGCAGTAAAGTGTTAGAAAAAGCACTCTGCTGCTGGCTCCCTGGAGTGTGGGGTGGGCAGGGTGGGAGAGCTCAGCTCGGTCAGACACGTTTCTGCACGCTCTGCACACCTGGTTACCTGCACGGCCAAACCACTCACCCTCTGCTCTGCTTCCAGAGCAGCTTATTTAATCGGAACCTTTTATTGCACCAAGGCAACTGTTCTGGTATTTAGGGGAAAATAAAATCCCAGCACTTGGTGCTCCCTGACCTTTTCCAAAGGAATTTGCATTTGAACCTGTGCTTCTTCCACCGTGCAGAATTTGCTCACGTGCCACTGCTCCATTCACTAAGTGATGCAGAGCCAATGCAACCCCTGAGACAGGCTGCTGTGCTCCTGCAACGTGGCACTCTGGGGCACTCCTGCAGCAGGCATAAAGTAACACTGGACAGAGCACCTGTGGGGGGGGAGCAGGCAGGGGAGCTGTTCACAGTGCAGCCTGTCCAGG